>JAAEAF010004106.1:0-121985 GCA_011037195.1 Triatoma infestans | reverse complement strand
CCCACTTTCATTTTTTCCTTTTTACGTTTATGCGATGTAACAAATGTGTATGTTCAAAATACTTTCTCCACATCTTCACGAATGTTTATATGCAAGTTGAGTATTTAAATTTTTTTTTTTAATTTTTTTATTCCGCATTTTATAGTACTATTAATGCATTGTGGTTCCTCATTGTATTGTTTTTAAGATTAAAGCCTCGATAAGGCAGGAAACTCTTCGAAATGGCATAATTGATTTGTTTTTTCTTGACTGATCTTCACCGAATTTCTTCATAATTTAAATTAATCTTAGCATCACAATAAATGCTCTGATTAATCTAATCATTTTTCCGCTAACTCCAACTTTATGTAGCTTCTTCCACTGCAGATTATGATTTAGGTTATCAAAGGCTTAGGGTATAGAGAAGTTAACAAAAATTGCAAATAAGGGTTTGCTTTTAATCTGAGTGATTATGGAGCAAAGTGATTGTAATACAAACAGATTATGAACAGTAGATTTGTCTTTTCTGAAACACACTTGTTCAGCATAAGCTGAATTTCGGCCAATATTAATTTCGGCCCAAATTTCTTTTTTTTATTATGGATGGAAATATCTTTGTAGATGTATTGAAATATCTTAGTACATATAGGGCGATGCAGCTATAATTGCCAGGATCATTCCTATTACCCTTTTTGAAGATAGTATTAAATGGGAACCCTGATCAGGAAATTGTTCATATGATAAAATTGTATTATACAGGGTGTTCCAGAATTGCATGGAACTATTTTAGGTATGTGTTCTGTAGCAAAAATAAACATAAAAGTTCATAGAGAGATATGTTTCAAATCAATTTATTACAGATATATTGAAGGTTAAAGATTTATCAATCGAAAGTCCAAAATTATAATACTAACAATTGCATATCATTTATTTGTTTGACAGTTAGTAATAAACACTGTTTGTGTGAGTTCTGTGCGTGTGAATGAATACTGAGAGACAATATTTTTAGTATTTTGTGAATTATCATGGGAGATACTACAAATTTGTTCACTTTTTCAGAACGAACAGACATGCTTTTAACTATAAAAATGGTGTTGCTGCTGTTTGAAGATATCCAACCGAAGAATACCAAATCGTAAAATGTTTGAAGCCATTGAAAGACGTCTTAAGGAAAATGGCACACTAAAGCCTGTACGAATAAACGCCGGTCGACAAAGATTTCGGCGAAGTACAAACGTGAAGAAGGCGAAAAATATTATATTTATTTGGGTCATGGTTCAATTTCAATCATCCCTAACAAGAATGTATAAAAAATAAACAACCTATAAAAAATCAGTTAAAACGTTAAAGAAGAAATGCTGGAAGGTGTTCAGTTATTTCGTAGTACTTGCACCAGAAGGGTATTGCGCAAACAACAATTGTATCCATTTCACATTTCGCATGTGCATGATTTGTTTTCACAAGATTATACCAAACGCAGAAATTTTCCCAGTGGTTAATTCTCGTTAATATACGAGATCCTTTCTTCCTAAGCTGCCTGCTGGTTACCGATAAATCTTGCTTTACAAGAAATGGGATTACTAATTTTCGAAAATCCATACTTGGGACGAAGAAAACCATCATACGACTGCTACCACACATTTCCAACATTCCTCTTTATTAAATGTCTGGTGTGGTCTTCTTGGCGACAATCTAGTGGGCCCCTTTTTCTTTTTGCCACCTTTCAGGAATATCATATTTGCATTTTTTGCAAAATAATCTTCATGAGCTTCTAGAAGATATTCCGCTTGCCAATAGACAGAGGCTTGGATTTATGCATGCATCTTGTGACTGATTATTTGATAACCAATGGGTTGGTCGAAACGGACCTGTCAAATGTCCACCACGATCTCCCGATCTAACGCCGTTAGATTATTTTCTATGGGGCTGGATGAAATCTATGGTTTATTCTAGGTCTATTGACACGCAAGAAGAGCTAAGGAATCGGATCATGGAAGCCGCAGCTACTATCAAGCATAATCCTGATGCTATATAAAGGGCCAAACAAGCATGGATTCGTCGTGCTAAATGCTGCATTCACAAAATGGTGGCCACTTTGAACACTACTCTGAATTATTGTGTTGTTAGATAAATATCTTTATGCCACAATATCTCTGTAATAAATTGATTTAAAATATGTGTATATGAATTTGTAAGTTTATTTTTGCTGCAGGACACATAGCTAAAATAGTGCCTTGCAATTCTGAACACCCGGTATAAACAGAAGTTCAATTGCACTTTTTCTTAGAGATGATAAAAAGAATTAGTGGGCCTGATGGTCTGAAATGGTACATTCGTTACAAACTTCAAAATTTAACTGTTCCATCGTTTCCATTAAAACCTTCCCACGCCTATTTAATTGGGTATTATTAAAAACTGTTTCATCAGCAGAAACAAAATACCCGATTCTACAATTAAAGTCACCAATAAGAATATGAACAGTTTCATCAGGTAATTTTTTACTTTAAAGTTTTGAGTCAATTTTCATTTTAAATTTTGAGTTAGATCAATATTAGTCGATGGGCTCCAATAAACCATAGTAATAACAAAAAGCATACAACCGCAAACAACCTTTATTATTAACCATGATTACATTTATCCACTACATTCAGATAATTATGTAAAAAGGATTTATAAAATAGCAAAATTGCTCCTTTCAGTTTTGTTTTTCATGAATAGCGTCCACAACAATATAATTGTGATTATCCAAGAAAGCGGTAACTGTAATTTGGGAATCAGTAACCTATATTTCAACCAGACAGAGAAAATCAGCATCTTTATATAACATAACAATCGCCAAAATTGTAATTTAAAAAACTTGATAGGCCTGAAAAATTCCAAAAAATAATACTTGCACACTTATTGTTGGTTTTAATATTTGCCATAAATTTTTTTCCTCCTTCTCGGTGCTTTGGAATGAGAACGAAATTACCTGCGTCTCCTGGACTTCTGTTTTCTTTTTTCCAGTTGACCATCCAGTCCCCGCTGGGTTGGAATCGGCTCTAGAAGGCTCTAAATTGCGCTGCTGAAGCATTCCTTTACTAGTTCATTTGCTTCTTCCACTATGTATTTCTGATCATGAATCTTAATTTTATTTCAAAAAATTGCTGCTGATTCGTCTAAATGTTTAAGCATTATAAGACATAAATAGAGTTTCTTCCTATATTCCCAATTATCCTTGGTTCTATGTGGGCAATACGAATATTGTCTTCATTAAAAGTTTCTTTTTTATTCATCATTGCTGGTTTTATCTTGTTGCTAGTTGTTGCAAGATAGTAATATTGGAGTGGAGATGCTTCTTTGCCAATTCTATAGCAATCATTAATTTCCAAGTCCGAAATAGTTATGAGGGCATTCCTACAAACTGATTTTACGATTAGAAACACATCTATATTCTAGGGAGAAGAGTATTTATACTATAATATTGATATTAATAAAATTAGATTGATCATACGGTTAAAGTTGATCACGGTTAAAGATACATGTATCTTTGTAAAAAGAAAAAGTTCAATTAATACTGAAGAGCTATGTAGATTTTCTGATTCGGGAGATAAAGATTATTTGATACACTATTTACTATTGTATTGTCTGTCCCTCCATGAGAAAAGTAAGAAAAGTGAGAGAAAAGTATGTGAAACACTAATTGTCGGACGCTGACAAGTTTATAATATAGAACAAATATTTTCTCACGGTGCCGAAAATAAGATTAATAATATAAACTGTTTTTGGCTAAAAGTGTGAAGTTAAGAAAGTTACTTATAAATTAGACAACATTTAATTTGGTTGTATCTTCTAGTTGATTCTCTGTATCTTATTTATATTATTTTATGAGCTATGCATTTTGTTTTTTTACTTCTAAGAGTCAGTATGTGGTGAGTTATATTTTATTTTTATTTTTTTTATTCATTTTTTTTTATTTTTTTTAATTATTGTTATATTTTTGATTTTTTTCCTACTTCTTGCTATAGATTTTTGTATCAAGCAATAAAGTACATAGGTACATACATACCTACTTTAATTACTGTAAAAGTCGTGTGAGTGTTTCACACCAGATTTTTTCCTCATCTTCTTTTTCCATAGAAAAGACGATATTAAGTATGTAATAACAGGATATTAATTGAAATATTAAGTTTAATGAAAAAATAGAAAAGTTTCAAATTAAAAGTTGAAGATTATTCTAATTTATGTCATCATCAATCAACACTAATTAGAGAGAACAGGCTAGAACAGAGATAACATGGCATTAATACCTTAATTTATTAATATAATAATTAACTTGAAATAAAATAAAGTATAATTTGTTTCAAATTATTCTTTAAATCGATAAGTTAACTACAAACATTTATGAATATCACTTTTATTACAAAAATAGTTTTTCGGAGGGTTCATTGCACTTCTATGGTCCTTCGTCTAAAAATTACTAGAAGTAAATGTATTATTAAAATTAGAAGTATGAAGAAACTATGTCAATTAGAAATACGATGTTATTAATTAGTGAATAAGCCGGAGGTCCAGATTGTGTGGAAAAAAAAGAGATATCGCGATAAAATTAGAGAGATATAAAATAGAGAAATAGAGAGCTATCTTGGTTTAATAAGTTAATAAATAAAAGATTTTTGTTACTTTATCATTTTCCTTTCTTTTTACAAGAATGACGTGTATGTACGAATAAACAAGTTCTGCGTTTGGTACAATGGTTCTGTCTGATTGGGCATCTGACTCATTTCTGGAAGGTCCTCATTTCGAGACCAGCCGATAAATGCTTTATAATTTATGTATGATGGAAAAAATAATAGTAAAGTATATGCTTCTACATACATCTAACCTGTTGGTTGAGTGTTAAGCCGATCTGAAAAAATAGACTTCACGTTTTATAACAATAATTTAATAACAATTAACATTGCTAAAAATTCCAATTCCGAAGGAAAATTGACTGGATCTAGGAAAATGCCTAACAGAAAATGCGTGAGTTTTAAACCAAATTTTTGGAGAAAAACTGCTATTCATACAAACTTCAGTTGGTTAAGGCAGACTACAGAAAATCTTTCAATAGAAGGGGTTTCCCTCATACTTTTTTCTTGATTCTAGTTTTTACATTATAACTATTTATTTTGCAATTGTTACACATAATTATTTTTGAAGGTTTTTAAAAGCGGCTCCCTAATAGTAAAGCGGAGAAAGGGAATACCTAAATGATTAGGGCACTGGACTCCCACGCGTGGTCCCGGGTTCAAGTCCAATGCTACCCTTAAGTCTTTTCTTCCTAGGAGCCCCTGCAGCTCACGGTTCGGTGATGGACAGTGTTGTCTGTAGTGAGAGATCACTGTCCGAAGGCCGGCAATGCACTGAGAAGGCTCCGGGCGCTATGATCATGATGTTGAAACGCCTTAAATTAAAAAAAAAAAAAATACTAAAGCCATAGATTGCGCCTATAGTACATAACATATGATCCTGCAATGGAAGGTAATATGTGGTAAAAATATTTATGTGTTTTTTTAGATTTAGAATAGATAAAAGAATATGTTGATAGCTATGATATCATATATTTATGGAACCTTGTTTATATTTCATTAGAAATAATCTAGATTATTTAGTCTCGTTTTCCGTATTAGAATTTACTGATCCAATGTAACCCATTATTTTCTTGTATTCTCGAGCCAGAGATTCTCTTGATTTCGGTTCTTTACAATATATCGTATTATTTTCATAAGCTTCATAAAAATATTCTTTTATTAAATCGATTCTTGCTAAAGCTTTCAACAATTTTTTATAGTAACTCTGATGATTGTTTGAAATTTTTTTAACTTTTCTATAAATAACTGCTAAAGGTCTGCTAATGGGTTCTATGGTTACTTTGTCCTCGGTATTTTTTAAAATAGGTGTATCAAATATCCATTTCTTTGGTTGTAGTAAATAATCCCCTAAATCTTGCTTAGTTATGTTACTGTTTTTAATAGGATTTATTATTTTCATTTTATATAATTCAGTTTTATTTTGAAAAACTTTAAAAGAATTAATTGAATACAAATCTGAACATGATTGATGACCTTTCTCTTGTGATTTTGTTTCTATAATTTTATCATACTTTTCCAATGCACTTTTATTATCTCTAAAATGAATAAATTCATATCCCGTCAAATCAGTTTTTATAACATAGAATCTATTGTACAGTCTTGTTTGCACGGGAGTAAATGTATTTGTTTCATTTTTGTCTTTAACAAAATAGCGCATTTTTCCTTCTGAATTAACTACAAAAGTTCTACCGAAGCTATCTTCTGTTATCCAAATATCAGTTGGATCAGTAAAATTACTGTTTAAATTTAATGATGATCGAGTAATTCTTTTATCTCTTATTGATTTATTGGAGAAAATATTCACTTCTCCTTTCCTAATCAAAATACTTGCATTTTGAGTCATTATTGTACTATTTCTTTTTCCTGCAATAATGCAGGTATTATCTGGTAATTCAATAATCCAATTTTCCTCATTACCTTTATATCTTATATTTGCAAACAGAGGATGATGAACATCATAAGTAATATTTAAATTTTCAAATAAACTATCATCATCTTCTAAAATACTTTTGTCTTCTTGGTATTCCATGTCTACAGAATTCCTTGATTCTTCTTCAATTTCTGAATCTCTATTTAATGACTGCTTGTCACTTTCTAAATTAGAGTCTTCCTCATCTACTGATTCATTTTTGGTAAATGTCAATTTAGTGAAAGTATTTAAAAAGAACTTTTTGAGAGCTCTAACCCTTTCCATTGAAATACCAACGTGAAGTTTCAAGTATGCTGGAATAATATAATTCTTTAGTATTTTACGAAAATCATCCAGTAGTTTTTTGTCCAAATCTTCTTGATCAATGTGATCATCAGATTCTTCCTCATCTGGACTTATAAATGTAATGTCAGAATCACTTATTTCAGAATTAATTAATGTACCATTTGGATACATAACACTTAATGTACCTTTGCCTGTAAACAATAATGAAGTACCATCTGTTTTTTTTATAATGGCGTGTTTTTTATCTTGCGCTACTCGCATTTTATGTAGATAAGTAAAATTGGATATTATATCAAATGCTATGTTAACACTTTCACCAGTCCAGCCAAATATTTTTATTTCAACTGGACTATATATTTGTTTTTCAATAATTCTAACTTCTTCTACTTTGACTATTTCTTTTTCACTTGCTGTTTTTTTTAATTTTTGCCTGGATTTTATAGGTGATTTATTGGGCTTAACTATTTCGATTTCAGGCAATTTTTCTTCAATGGTAATAGTTGTTTTAACTACACGGTTAATTTCAACTCTTGTACCATTTGAATACAATATGTGTATAATATCATTTTTATAGAAAATTATAACAGTACCATTTCGAATATAATTTCTATATTCTTCTTGATCAATTTCTTTCGCTACATTACTACCTTCCAGATAATATTGTTTTATATAATCCCTATCGTACCTTACTTCAATCCTTAATCCTGTTGGTAATGTAATATCAAAATTGTACTCTTCATTTATAATTGGTGCTGTAAAAGGCAATTCTTTTGTAAATATTCCAGGTGATGTTTTGTTTTCTTTAAATTTAACTTCATTCGATTTGATTGGCTCAGGATTTTCTTGCACTAATTTTTGAATACATGTAATTATAATACCATTTTTTAAACTTATATTAAAATGTGTATCTTCTTCATTAATTAAATTACCCGAATCATTTAAAATAAAATGATATGTTATTGTAGTAGTGAATGATTTTAATATAAATGATAAATATGTATACAGATTTGACCATTTAATTTGTTTTATATTTAATATGACACCCTCTGTAGAATAAAATGTTGTACTCTTTTCATTTGTGCTTACAAAATTATCACTTATATTGTATAAATTATACCCATCATACCCATCACTACCGCAGTAAACAATGTCACTTCCTACTTCTTTTTTTGGAAAAGGATATGGAACTGCTTCAGCTATTTTATATTTTTCGCGTAAAACGTGCACAGCATTTTTTCTTACCAAGTTCACTACATCAATTATTTCTTTTTGTGACCGTAACCACTCATTAATACCATGTCTAACATGTAAAAAATAGTCTCTAAACCCGACTGGTGTTCTAAGTGAACCCTCTAAGAAATTATTATATAATCCAAATTTATTAAAATCATTGTGAAAATACGCTAACAATGAATTTGTTCCTGTAGACGGTAAGAAATACATATTCGTATACTTATTTATTGCTCTTTGTAGTGATTGTATGAGTTCACACTTTTTTAAATCTTCAACAAACATATAACGCAAAAATGCATTATCTTCAACAAAAAAATGTTTTAAATTAGTAATTTCTTCACAATTAAGAAAACCTTTTAATTTTAATAAATCATTTTGTCTTTGAATTTCTGGATTCAAACTTTCTTCAAATATAAGGCTTTGTTTATCAGTAATTGTAGCTGTTCTTTCTTTATTTAATAAATCATCAAGTGAAGTAACATTTATCATATTTAGGACTGAATAATCCAATTGCTCTTTTTTCTCGTCTAATTCAAATTCTTCGCTTGAAAAGGGGAGCGTATAATACATCTGTGTGAATAATATTTGATGTATTAACAATTCGAATTTTTCTTTACTTGCATTTTCATGTAGACTTTTCATTAGAAAATTTAACTGAAATTTTAATTTTGTGGACTGAAACATATTACTATTAAGATATTTTAATAAGTTACAATAAGGCATGTGTGAATAAAGATTCAAAGAAATTTCACAAATATCTGGAACAATATTAAAAGTTGATTTTTTAATTTTATTTTGATGATTTATTATAAATGGTTCACTGCTATGATCGACTATTGTAGAAAATGTTTCATAACTAATTGTATCTGTTTCTATGGACATTTCTTCTTCAAATTTGACTATATGTTCGACCATACAATGTAGTATGTATTCCACTGTGATATATTCTAAAGGAACTGATTCCATCATCTGTTTATAATAAATAAATTCATTTGCTAAACACTTTTCTAAAAATGGACTATCTATTTCATTGGCTGTATTAATGTAATGTATATATTTCCTATAAGTTTTAGCAAGTTCATATAATACTCTTGCTAGATAGTTATATATTATTTTTCCTTTTTCACTTGACTTTAATTCAACTTCTGTAGATTTTAAAATATTTGGTTGATTGCAGGCCATTATTGTAAAATCATTTAATTCAATATTAAATGGAGCACTTTTCATTATTTCAAATAATTCCAACCAATATTGATTCAATTTTATTGTTTTCATTGTATTATCTTGTAGCAGTTCACTTTTTTCTGAAATGTTTTCTAAATTTTCTTCACCATAACATAGAGTGGCAAGTAATGGGACCTTTAAATTTATTAGTTTTGTTATTAATATATTATCATAGAATCCTATTAATACAAAATATTTACTAGGACCACACCTTGGTTCGTCATGGAACTTTACTTCCGATGTCCTTTCTTTTTTCCCTTTATTTTTCTCCTTTTTATTCTTCTTCTTTTTTGTCTCTAACGGTTCTTTTTTAATAGTTTTATTTTCTTCTGCTATTACGTTTTGATATAACTCTTTTTCTTTTACATTCAGTATATATTGTTTAATTCCTAAAGCCATTTTTGTCTTGGCATCGAATTTATCACCTGCAGTACTTGCTTTATCGAGAATAGACTTGCTCTTTTTACTTTTTCTGCGACTTGACCTATCTTCATCCTTGCTAATTCGCTCTTCATCATTCTTGTTACTTAGTTTTTTTCCTGTATCACTAACTGACTCACGCCTACTACTCTCTCTGACTGACTTTTCTCTAGATTTCCTATTTAGTGTTCTTTCTGTCGCTACACTTGATTTGCTCTCAGTGGTCCTGAATGAATCTTTAGTCTTACTACTTAACTCACTTGCTCTTGTACTTTCTCTTTTGCTATCTGCTCTTTGACTTTTCTTACTCAATTGTTTTTTATATTCCGTTAAAGCTATTTCTGCATCTTTAGGGGTTATTACTTCAATTACTGGGCGATTACCATTATATGTTTTAAAACTATAAACATCAGGTTCATATTCCACATATGCCTCAGTCAACATCACTACCATACAAGACCAAATATCATCATTAACTATTTCTTCTTCTATTGATGCAAACATATTGCAATATTATTTAAAATATTTCAATTTTTTTTTTTTTTAAAGTAACCCACCAACCAATAAACATATGGTGACTGTTTTATTTTTACAAAAAATAATCAACATTTATATGGAAATTAATCAGGTTTATATTTCAAATTGTTCGAACTTCAAAAATGTTAATTTTTTCCGCATTTTAAACAAAATTGGAATATTACTCATAATTTGGAAGGGCATTCTAAATCCATCAAAAATTCTTATATTTATATATATAAATATAAATAAAAAGAAGACTCTTATAAATCATTAAACAGTTTTGAAAAATATATTTATTAAACCAAATTTTTTCATCCTGGTAAATTAGATCAGATTGATAAGAGGAGAGACAATCGTCGTTCCACCGGTAACTACTCTAAGAATCTATATTATGGACCCCCTCTGTTTCATTGAAAATATTGTTTGTAGCCACCATAGAAACTTTCAGTCCAATGATACTGTCACAAACATTGATGAACATCAATTGTTCATCTATCCAACATATCTGGAGTAATGGAACATTTATTTTCAATAGATGCTTCTATTGATAATGAGCACAATTTGACTTGATCAGTGAAGGTGCATTTATTTAAATATAGTAGTTTGCCTCTTATTAAATCAATAGAATTCGCATCCAGCATGCACTGTGCACGAAATCACCACCTGGCTTTAATTCTTTGACAAATAATACCTTAGATTAGCTTCTATGGGGGGTTGGTTCTCCAAACTATGCCACCGCGACTCCTAAGGATCTATTGTGGCACCCTATAAGTGCCATAAGCGAGCCTAGATTTTGTGGCTCTCCGGATCTAGTCCTGTCCTTGCACTGCAAGCAGCTTTTTGTAATTATATGAACTTTTAATGTGCTTATCATATGGAATGTTTTATTTTTCTATTTAAAAAAATCCACTATATTAACATTAAATATATTAGGTTCAATTACTCGTTGTAGACAAAAGGTTTTCTATTAATAATTTCTTGTGTTTTCAGGTATCTAGAAGACGGTAAATTTAGACATTTCTTTATATAGTTCAAATGAAACTTATCTATACAGGAATGTTGGGGATAAGTTAGTCTCTAAATATATAATTCCATCCGGAGTGTTTCTGGGCAAATGAAAACATTTTTTAATGAAAAAGTTAAAAGGGATTTCGAACAAATCATACATACGATACCCCCCTATTTGGGCTCCGTAGCTCACTACTCCACGGGAAATACATTTAATTTAGAGGAAAATGGGATTCTTCTATTTGTTATTAAATTACTAAACACATTCAAAGCGATTTCGCCATTCGATCTTCTCCCTAATATGATGCTCTGGTTAAATTTTCGATGACAATGTATAATGCCACGTTATTTATAAGTTTAACAACTTTTATACTTTCATTCCCATAAAACTCTTTCTCCTTTCTACCTCCATTCCTAAAACCAACGATTGTAGATTTTCTCAAGTGTGCTACCAAATTCCATATAGTGCAATATTCTGAAAGTGAGTCTTCATAGTCTTCAGAGTAATTCAACATGAAGCTAACAAAACTAAATCGTCAGCATAAGTAACATTTTGATCGCGAGTGCCCTTTATCCGAACGCCACCAATAATGCAATTAATGATATTGATAAAAAATGAGAATAGTAATGAGCTTATAAGAATAGAGAACAGTATATATATATATTTTTTTTTTCTTCCTAGGAATCTCTTATAGCTTACTGCCTGGAGGCCGGCATTGGACTGAGGAGGTTCCGAACTTTGAGGTAGCTGTATGGGCCCAGAAGGGCTTTGGATAGCATAGGGATCTCGCTGCTCCTCCACACAGACAATAAAAAAACAGAAAACAAAAAATAACAGGAGATGAACGAGAATTAGGTAAATTGTGAGATTCGCTACATTATTAATTTACTATATAGAAGCGAATCTCATAATTTACCTATTTCTCGTTCATCTCTGTTATACGAGGTGTGTTAAAAAAATAACGGACATTTTCATTTTTTTTTTTAAGAATTTTATTTATTCGTCTACATCAATGTTATCCCCTTCAAAATAGCCCCCAATAGATATTATACACTTATGCCAGTGCTTCTTCCAATCCCCAAAATACTTCTGGAACTCGATCTTTGGGATAGCTTTGAACTCTTCAGCGATGCACTTTTAATCTATCTATGCTTGAAAAACGATGGCCCTTCAAGGTTCTCTTTATTTTTGGAAACAGAAAAAAGTCACATGGGGCCTTGTCTGACGAATATGGAGACTGGGGCATCATTACAGTGTTGTTTTTTGCCAAAAATTCACGACAGGCGCATTATCGCGATGCAAAAGCCATGATTTGTTTTGCCACAAATCCGGGCGTTTTCTTCGACTGCTTCTCGCAAACGGCATTGAACTTGCAAGTAGTATTGCTTATTGATCGTTTGACCTTGTGCAAGAACTCATGGTGCACTATGCCATTAAAATCGAAGAACACAGTGAACATACTCGTAATCTTCACATTGACCGAAACTTGTCGAGCTTTTTTCGGTCTTGGCGATCCAGAATGCCTCCACTGGGACGATTGAGCCTTAGTTTCAATATCATAACCATAAACCCATGTTCATCACCTGTTATAACACGCTTCAATAGTTCTACATCGTTGTTGACTTGATTAAGCGATTCCTGAGCAGCATCTATTCGCCGCTGTTTTTGTTCGAAATTCAACACTTTTGGAACAAATTTTGCTGCAACGCGTTTCATACCCAAAACAGATGAAAAAATTGCATGGCATGAGCCAATTGATATGCCAACATCTTCAAGATGAAAACGCTAATACCATTCGTAAATCCTAGTTTAACTCATAGTAGATTCACCAAAAGCAATGTTAAATATTTCTAAAATTTTGTTGCACTTTATTCCATTTTTATAGCAAAATTTGATGCAAATTCTCTGATGCATGATTTATACAAATGAAAACTCGCCTACTGTAACAAAACACGTGTTATCCTTTTAACAGCTGACAAGAGACTAAACATCCAAAATAGCTCAAAATGTATAGATACATTTTAAGACATGTTTACCATCACAACAACGAAAAAATCGTAACAATCGGACTAATATAACCCGCCAAATTTCAAAATTCCCGTTACTTTTTTAACACACCTCGTATATATATATTTCTTTTTTTTTTAACTGTCTGTGTGGAAAGAGCAAGCTATCCAAATATACTATCCAAAGCCCTTCTAGTCCCATATAGCTACCCCAAAGTTCGGAGCCTTCTCAGTGCAATACCGACCTCCGGACAGTGAGCTGTAAGAGGTTCCTAGGAAAAAAAAAACTAAGGGCAGCAGCTAGATTCGAACCCGAGACCGCCGCATTGCTATTCCAGCGCGCTACCACTGAGCTAATCCATTCCCTCCTGTTATATTTAGGCATATCTCTCTTACTTTTTATTATGTTGACAGTTAAAAATATTTTGGCTTGAATTAGAGCCAGTTTTGCACATTTGTTTTTACTTCTTCGTTGCTGTGAAACGAGGACAAGTGATGTCTCCTCCCTGATGGGACCAAACAAACAAAAATCTGGTGAGCAAATTCTGATGTGGAAGATCTAATGTGTCAGTATTTCCCACCATAATTGTTCAATAGTTTGTAGTTTGTAAGCGAGCATTATACTACTAAATACTCCTTTCCTCTGAAAACCAGATCACTTTTTCAGGAGTGAAGGCTTTTTTATTTTTAAGCATCCCACTGTATTACTGATTTTGATAGTCCCAAAAATCCCAAAATTATCCCATTATATTAATTCCCAAAATATCTTTAGCACACTTTCCCGGCCAATGGTGAGTCTTGATTTTTTCGATTAGAGACCGGAATGTTTCTACTTTGCTTTGATGTACTGATTCTGATTTGTAATAATGGATCCAAATATCATCATACATCACTATTCTTTCCTAAAATCTAATTCCAATAAAGTTGTCTGGAAGCTTGAAGTCGTTCCATAAGTAATCGTGGAAACCACCTTGTACTTTTTCAGCAGTTCCGTCTGTTAAGAACAATGGAATGAACTGTGCCAACACTCATATTACAATTTTTAGCAATTTCTTCTCCCCCCCCCCATCTATCTTCTTGAATAAAAGCATCAATAATAATGGGATTGAAATCTCGATTGGTTGTACCGCAGCACAACATACTCATTCGTACACTTATTCGGTAGCTTTTGAATTGATCAATGCAATCTAGACTCTGTCGCAACAATCCCTCTCGCATATAAGGGTAAGGGAAAATGATAGATATTTATTTGCGTATATGAACCAACAGAGTAATAGGAATACAACTAATGTATATATGTTGATTAATTACATAATTATTAAAAATAATTGAAATTATTCAAAAATTAACGAAAAATAGAAGGGGTTAGCTCAATGGTAGCGCGCTGGTTCCCACGCGGATATACCGGGTTCAAATTTAGCAGTGTTACCCTTAGATTTTCTCTTCCTATGAACCCCTACAGCTCACTGCCAATCACCTGCTGTTTGTAACAAAAGAACACTGGTCGGAGATATGCAAAGCACTGTGAAGGCTTGGGGGGAAGGCACAACAGATCTTTCAGGTCGCAGAACATATCCCCTAAAAGAATTATGTATAATCTAAATAACGAAAATTTTTACAAATCCAACCACTTACGCAATTTAAGAAGCAAATTATTAAATTTTTTCATATTCTATACTAATGTTTCAAAAACAATACTATTTATAAAATATAATACTTTTATTAAATAAAATCTTTTCCAATTACTTTTCTGAAAATAATAAACGCACATTTTTACACTTTTTTCCTTCGATAAGGCATAAGATCTGAAATTCTTCTAACAATGGTACAATAGTAAAAACATCAATAACTTTATGTAATTCTATATTCAGAGAGAATTTATTCTTAACGATAATATCTAAGGATCTTCAGCAAACCTTACTAGTTTTACCGGTTGTTTGGCACTGATTCCATCCTCAGCATTTTTTATGTTACAGTTAAGGCCCTCTCCATTAACAGCTTCTGCAATTAAAATAATAAATATCTCCTCAGTGTTAATTATAATTTATTGCCAAATGTTGGAAAAAGTAATAAAAACAAATTAAATTATCCAGTTCTAATAAACAAAGGAAAAATTTCAATGAAATACAACAGAGCATCATAATCTGTTATTAGAGATTATAATAATGTGGGTACGTTTGAGATAACTGTCCACACTATGATAAATGTCACATTTAAGATAACATTTATACAGTCCATACAATGATAATGATTTTTAATAAGTTCAATTACTAATAAGCTTTCTGATATTGACAAAGAAACTAGTAAATATATATATGTAAAACATCAGAGTTATTTTCCGTGATAGCATGCTTCCTTTTGACCGGTTTCAGGCGTTCGCCCATCATCAGGATGTTTTTTGTCAACAGTGTGATATCATAGATTTGCTCTGTGCAACTTTGCTCGGTGCAAGTCTATGTTATCACACTGTCTGACAAAAAAAAATTGATAATGTGCGAACGCGCGAAAACGGTCGACGACCACAATAAGAAGCAGGCTATCACGGAAAATATCTCTGATGCTTTCCCATTCTGCGGAACCAACCACAACAATCATGATATAAAACTGTAAAACTAAGTGAAAATCACCTTTTGTTCAAGAACACCAATTGCCTACATTAAAAATTAAGGAAACGATTCAAACATTAAGTTTAAGAAGTTAAACAATAAAAAGTAAAGTAGAAGATGGGGAAAAAAATCATATATTAAATTTTTGGTTCCTGCTGCTATTTAACTGTCACATCTATCTGGTTTTCGGGTACGGATACTTAGTTTCATTACTTCATCCTTAAAAATGTGGGTTTTCAGCAGGTGAATGTAGGAGATTTTGGGTTATTTGCAACAAAGTACTGATTAAGAGGCAAAATAGGACCAAAAAGAGACGTTGCTATGTCTTGCACGAAGCATTTAGTAGCCTTAGGATTTAATGTGAAATCTCTAGATACCGAAGCTCTGTAGAAATCTGTAAATAATGTCCACTTCTGTAGAATTTGTCCGGAGGACATTCTGCTAAAATCATAGTGAGATCTGATTCAAGACTTGCTAAATCTCTAGGCTATTTCTCTTAAAGATTAAAACTGGATTTTTTTCAATTTTTACTTTGGATTTTATTATTTTACTTTGCATAATTTTTCAAAAAGCAGAGCTTGATCCCGCGTAAAGGTGCGAGATAGTAATGGACAGTAAGATAATAACAGTAATGGAACGAAATAAATATATCTAAATTAAATAACAAACAGTATTACTTTCAGATTCATTTTTTTCTTCCAATTCTTGTACTTTCAAATTATATTTGCTTTTAACAGTAGATAGTTCAGCTTTTAGATTTTTTATTTCCAGCTGAGCTGCAGTTAACTCTTCCACATCTGATAATCGTTGTTGAGACAATTTATTAAAGTCTTTTAGTAAATCATGATGTTCAGTTCTAAAAATGATATAATATTCAATTCTATATCTGTGGTGAATAAATAAGAATGGCAAACTAATGCAATAATTTTACCTTGTTTTTTCTAGAGAACTATAAGCCCACTGTAATCGTAGAATTTCATTTGTTGGAATAATTTTCACAATTTCTAATTTTTCTAATTTTCTTATTACTACCAACTCCAAATCCTGAAATAGTTGTTTTGTTTTTCATTTTTAAGATCTTTATTATGCATTTAGGAATGTTTTTGAAAAAAAAAAGAAGGAAAAATTCGAAGTTTTTTATCAATATTGAAATTTTATGGATCAGAGATGTTTATAGCCACAGAAATTCATGAAAGCTCGAGCCTCAGGGAAAAGACCTAAAATATTCCTGGATAGAAGCCAGAAGCCGGAAGAAATGAAAGCATTGACGAGGGACTGATAGAGGAGGTTCGTTTAGTTAAAGGAGTCTCTGAATGGTACAGGGAGGAAAAAGGTGAATAGAAGAAGAGAATGATTAGGAAATCATCTTACTTTTTTGTAAATAATAAAGAATATTTCTTTTTATTATTACTATTATTATTAATTTACTTACATTTATTCTTTCTTTAAAGCCTTCTATTAGTTTCATTTGTTCTGGTTGTATAACTCTACATGCTTCTTGAATTCTGTGATGTAATCGATCAATCTCATTCTAAAAGTTATGCAGTAACTTATTTTATTTTAAAAAATATATATAGAGAGAGAGATTGTTATAAGAGAGATAAATGTTTTATTTGTTAAATAAAATTCAATCAAATAACTTATTATTATATCTTCATAAAACATAAAAAGTATGGACAAAGGTGGTCCGGTCCACCAGAGTGGCAATAAACTAATAAAATAAATTTATATAAAAAATTCAAAATATTGTATAAAAAATAGTAACTTTTACCAACTTTTCTTAGTTTCTTTTAGTTATAATAGTGTAAGGTGTAAGGGAGTTTAAAAAATAATAATAATAATATTAATAATCAACAGTGAATATAAAATATTAGAAAGTGTAAGTGGGTCAACTGTATACGGGTAAACGGTGGCATTGTGAAAATTGAAAGCGCTGCACCAGCAATACAGACAAATAATAAGTGTTGAACAGGTGAGTCAGTAGTAAGCTGCCGACTGGCCAGTGCATTTAAATTCTGAATTAGAGTTCCTTCTTGTGTGTGTTGCTGGACTGCCGAATTCGCAGCATGCAGTGGTGTTGCCTGGCCATCTGTAAGTACTTATAATTCTTTCTGTTGGGGCGTGGCCACTCGATGCACGGGTACGGGGTGTGAGTAACCAAAGAAAACGCCGATACAACTATGCCATCGTTTCTCCCCGTAGCCTGATTTGGGGTTGTTTTGCTTTATTGTTTTATTGTTTTGTTAGTTCTAGGGTGTTTGTTGGGCATTATTAACGTTAAAATATTAAACAAGTATGGGTGTTGTACTGCTAAGGCAGCGTAATTAGTCATGTATTAGCTCTTCGCGTGTATTTAGGATATTTGTAGTATTTTAGGGGGATGGTAGTATTTTATAGCAATTTTTAGATGTAATAGAAAGGTTAGGACGAGGGTATTTAGTAGAATTGGTATCACTGGGACCTTGTAAATTTTAGTCGTAAGTTTAGCAATATGTAAGTATTTTCTTGCATTTGTATTTATTTGATTGTTTTTCAATTTGAATATACCGTTTGTACTCAGAGTTCTGATTACTGGCTTCCCCGAACACCTCCCACTCCCTCCTCCCTACTCGAATCCTGTCTACATATAAACTGATGTCAGAAGTGGGATATCATGCCTACACAGGAGGAGAACTTGAGGAAGGAGCTGGAGGCCCTCCGGAAGGCCAACCAGGCTTACGCGCAGCGCGAACAGGAAGTGGAAAACCTACGGCTGCGGCTGGAGGCGCGGCAACTATCCGAGACAACGGTGACACCTGATTGCTCTCGGTTCTGCCTAGGAGGGAAATGGGGCTACAGAACCTCATTAAGCCAGGGTCGGGCGCAGAAGGCGAGCCACCCGTAGAGGAATTCCTGAAACAGATCGAAATGGTTGCGGATAGCGGGGGTTGGTCGGATGCGGACAAAAAACTGATATGCCGGCTGAAAACATCAGCAGCGGCCGCATTTTTTTTGTCGAGCAACGCGGAGTTGCAAAGTGAACAAATAACCTTCGCACAGTATAAGAAAGCGTTAGAGGAAAGATTCAAGAAACTGCTCACGCTCGAACAACAGCTACTTGCCCTTAATTCCATGCAACAACGACCGGAGGAAGGTGCGAGGGCCTTTGCTGACCGATGCCGACAGGTGGGCGAGCGTACCTTAACTTAGGGAGGGTTCAAGAGAGCAGCAGCTTGCCCTTCCTTTGGGAAAGGGTCGTCCTGGAGAGGATAGTATTAGCAGCCTTCACGAAAGGATTGATGGGGAAGACCGGAAGGTAATTGAGGCTCCACCCACAGAGGAATTTAACGGAGGCGGTCCAGCGAGCCGCACTCGTCGACCACGTGGAGAAGGAAGAATGCGCTCGGTATCAAGGGGCGCGCGAGGTATATGCGGCTGCCGCTTACGGCCCTGATCAATATCGGGGGGCAGAAGTTGCTTCCGAAGGTGGCAAGGAAGGACATCTTGCCAGGGATTGTGGTGGGCTCGAACGTCCTTGGCGTGCGGCCGGTGAATCGGGCAACGGAAAACAAAGTTGAGCTCATCTGCCGTCTAGGCCTCCGTTCAATGGGGCTTGCTACACGTGTGGTCAAGCCAGGCATATGGCCCTAGGCTGCCCGAAGCGGGCGTCCGTCACGACTGCAGGTATTAACGACCAGATCGCTGCGGTTACAGACTCGCCGAAGTCCCCAAATGCCTACCTCCCACTGCCCGCCCCAACAGTGGAGGGGGAAGGGCGCTAGGGGCAGACCACTTAATAATCAACGTCGGTGGCGGATCGGACCAGTTCCTATCAATAGAAGCTCATCTCTCAGGAGTACCAAGGCGACTGCTGTTGGATACTGGAGCCAGCGTTTCCATCCTCCAGCAACCTCTGGGGGAAATACCGATTCAGAAGAGAGACATTGTTGCTAAAGGAGTGACAGGAGCGCGTCTAAGGGTTGTGGGAACTCAGAAGGTCCCGGTGAGTTGGAGAGGACAGCTCGTAGAAGTAGAGTTTGTCATCGCGAACATCAGTGTTAGCGGCGACAGGCTTTTAGGCGTGAATGGGATGGCGGAATTAGGTCTGCAGAAGGATATTAGGAGAAAGAAAGAGAACCAAAGGCCCAGGCCTTGTAGAGAGAGGACTTTAGAATAATGGGAGTAAGGAAGCTGCTAGCCGAAAGGGAGGGAGGCCAAAGTTGTGTTTCAAGTCAGTATCCGGAGGTAGAGAGGCCAGGAAGAGCGGAGATGTGGGTGTAATGGGGAGGACTGACGGGGACTCACAGGAAGACGAGGAAGATCGGTTACCAAACCTGGTGGTAGCGACGCGTCGCTTAGTGGCAGGAAGCGTGAAAACGCACTGCCACGGAACAACCATCTTAATTGAACTGTGCGCACAGGAACACGATTCCCTCTGGTGCGCTGGGCGTAGTGTACACGAACTCAGAGATCAACATGTGTGGATCAGGGTGGTCAATGTTGGAGAAGACCGTGCTAATAGAAAAATCTCAGAGATTGGGTATGGCAGAAGAGCTGGCGAGGGACAGCGAGAAGTTTGCGGAAGCACACATGATACATACGGGCGACCAAGATGAGAAGGGTCTAGTGCGGATACTCCAAGAGAAGCTGCAACACTTAGACCTATCGGAGCAGAAGATCGTAGAAGAGGTGTTAAACCGTCATCTCGCTGTTTTTCAGGATCCGGTCAGGGCAAACTTGGGGTGTACCGCAAAGACTAAACACCGGATTGATACCGGAGAAGCAGCGCCGATCGCAAAGCCCCCATACCGGATCCCATGCCACCAGCGGGAGCCCATGCGAGAACTAACTGCGGAAATGTTACGCAATGGAGTCATAGAAACATCGGATAGTCCTTGGTCGGCACCTATCATTTTGGTGAGGAAGAAGAAGGAGTATGGGCAAGAACGGTACCGGTTTTGCACCGATTTTAGAGCACTTAACGCCATAACCAAGGTGCCTGTGTATCCCTTACCGAAAACATCAATGAAACCCTGGACAGTCTCGGTAACAGCCAGTATTTCACCACTCTGGATTTGGCATCGGATTACCACCAAATACAAATCGAGGAGGCCGACCGCCAGAAAACAGGATTTTCAGCGCCGGAGGGTCACTACCATTACAGAAGAATGGCTTTCGGTCTGGCCGGAGCACCGGCCACGTTCCAGCTCCTGGACCGATTATTGGCGGACTTGAGAGGCACTAGTTGCTTTGTGTACCTCGATGATGTAATCATCCATGGGCGGGACTTAAGAGTGCACGCTGAGCGATTGGACCGCGCATTGCGGAGGATAAGTGAAGCGAACTTGCTGGTCAATGTGGCGAAGTGCCAATTCGCCATGTATCAAGTGAAGTATTTGGGACACATCGTTAATAGGGAAGGTGTCCAAGTGGACCCGGCCGAGGTAGATGCGGTGAAGCTGTTCCCTCAACCTCATAATGTGAAGGGGGTCAGGTTCTTTTTAGGACTCGTCGGATATTATAGAAGATACATGCCGGGATTCGCCGATCACGCCCGGCCCCTAACGCAGCTGACAAAGACGAAGCAGAGGTTTCATTGGGGCCTTGAGGAGGAGAAAGCGTTTCAGACATTAAAGAACCTGCTGTATCGCGACGCAATTCTCGCGTATCCCGATTTTTCACGACCATTTCTATTGGCAACGGACGCGTCAGACCTGGCCATAGGGGCCGTACTATCTCAGATGCAGGGAGGAAGAGAACAACCTATAGCATTTGCGAGAAGACAGTTAAATAAACCGGAGAGAAACTACAACACGACAGAAAAGGAAATGCTGGCGGTCGTTTGGGCTACCAAACAATTCCGTTGTTACCTCTATGGTCGACGATTCAAGCTCATTACGGACCACCCTGCTCTAAGGTGGCTCCTGACCGAGAAAGATCCCTCCTCGAGACTATCCCGCTGGCAACTACGCCTGGCCAAATTTGAGTACGAAGTAGTCACAAACCCGGAAAGAAACACGCAAGCGCTGACGCTCTCAGCCGCACCAAAAGGGACCATATCGGACGAGCAATCCGACTATAATGGCGTCACTTCCGCACAACAAGAGGCCGACGAAGATTGTAAGGAAGTATCCGGGGATGTGCCGAAAAAATCAAGAGGGCTTGGTTTATTACCGCGCATCATCGGCTGGGAATTGGGGATTGGTGGTACCACAGGAGCACAGAGCACGGATTCTATCTGAGAACCATACGACGCCGGTAAGTGGACATCCAGAGCCGGAACGCATGAGGCAATGGTAAGGCAGCAATATTATTGGCCTACGATGCACGAAGATATTAAGAGATTTACTCAGAGCTGCCGGACATGCGCAGAGAGATATACACCCCCAGGGCTGCGGGCCCCGTTAGGCGAGCCACGACAACCGTCCCAACCATTCGAACGGGTAGCAATAGATGTGGTAGGGCCCTTACAAAGGACGCACGACACGGGTATATCCTGACGGTAATCGACCATTTCTCGAGGTAGCGAAGGCACAACCATTACAAAAACAATCAGCCGCCGAAGTAGCCGCCGCCTTTATACGCTGTGTAGTAGTAAGACACGGGATACCGACCCGGCTGATTACGGACCTAGGAGCAAATTTTACATCCAAACTATTCAAGGACCTTTGCCGGGTGCTGGGCATCCAAAAGATATATACCACAGCCTATCATCCGCAATCTAATGGTAGAGTAGAGCGTTGGCACCGCACCTTAATAAATGGGTTGTCACATTATGTATGCCCGGAAGTAACGGATTGGGCTCCCGTTCATGATCATGGCCTACAACGGCACCCCGCATTCGGCGACGGGGTTTGCCCCGAACTATCTTGTCTACGGTAGAAACGTTGTCAGACCCTCCCCGCTGGGCTACCAACTACCCAGTGAGGAAACAACCGAACAAGAACCCTATGTTGAGGCATTACGACGGCGCTTGCGGGCGGCATACGAAAGAGCCGCAGAAGTCTCAGAAAGAGCGTTTCAGGCAAATAGCCGGCAGTATAACAAAAGAAGTAAGACAAGGACGTTGCAGGAAGGTCAGTGGGTCTATCTACACTGTCCCGCTGTACCCGCAAATGCTTGCAAAAAATTCCATCGCCCATGGAGGGGACCCTATCAAGTAGTCAGAGGAAAATCTGACCTGACGTATGAAATCCAGTTGGAAGGGAGGACTACTAAGGTGGTTCACCTGAACCGGTTAAAGGCATTTGCTGTGGAGAAGACCAATGGAGAGTGCGAAGAGCCCGAGTCACGAGAGAGTCCAGGGGACGAGGAAGGTGGGGATACAACCGCTCCGACGGATCAGCCGGAAGAAAGAGTGATACCATGGGAGGAGATGCTGGACCCCTCAACTGAAGGAGAATTTCAAGAACCAGAGAACACTGCTCTACCGCGTACAAAGGAGACTGGAGCGTGTGGAGATGAGATGCAGACGGCCGCCCGGAGCCCCGGATCAGACGTAGACGATTCCGTTCACGATCCCACTTACATCCCCTCTCCCGGAGTCGGGGAGCGAGGCCCCACTTTCCTTACTCCCTTAGGAGTAGGAGGGTAAATGAAGAATAAAAGACGTGTATGTTCCAGGATATCCCACATAGAAAACACCACTTCCCATCTATCCTATCTTCTTTCTCTTTACATTAACTCTTCCACCTTACTGAGAGAACTGGAGTCGGTAACCTCACAAGCTCAGAGTACCCTGAAAGCGATTCACGAGGGGGTGGAGCGATTATCGGGAGGGAAACTCGTAAGTACGTTACTTCCGCCGCGTGACCTTACCGAGATCCTGAAGAGAGTGGCGACGCTTCTCCCGGAGGGGTTGGGGCTTACGGCCGGGGTTTCTCCTGCAGACGCATACCACTATTATGAGTTAGCTAAAGTACTGGCCATGTCTAGTCGAGATCATTGATTTACCGTTAGTCGCGAGCGGACGTCAGATAGAGCTCTATCCGCCGGAAGCGTACCCTGTAGTGGAGCCGATAAAGAAGGTAACCTTGCTACTATCACCGGAGGCGGACTATCTGCTGGTGAGCCAGGACCGAGACTTTTATGCACTAATCAAACGACCTCATTTGGAAGGATGTTGGGGAAGGGCCTTTCGAATCTGCCCAGTACGGTTCCCACTATTCAACCGACATTATCCCACGTGTTTAGGGCTACTATTCGAAGAAAGTACAGGGAGGTCTTCCCCTATTACCAATGGATGGTGATAGGCAATGAGTTCAGGCCAGTTTGGATTTGGGGCGCAGATGATTACGGCGAGTGGAGTAGGAAGTGGAGCGGCGTGTGCGCTGACCATCCTGGCGGCATTGGTTTGGTACTGGCGTTCATCGAGATGAGGAAGAGGATCCACCGACCAACAGCAGCTAGAGGGTGACCGACGATCGCTGGCTGACTTCATGATGCACTACCCCCCCACCAGCCCTGAACCAGCGGTTCGCAGTCTTCCGGGGCAGCCGACCAGTGATTATTCTGGATGGAAAAAGAGGTTAGCCGAATGGCCACCTCTTTTCCCCAAGGGGAAGGGCAATTGTAGGGTGTAAAGGAGTTTAAAAAGAAATAATAATAATCAACAGTGAATATAAAATATTAGAAAGTGTAAGTGGGTCACTGTATACGGGCAAACGGTGGCATTGTTGTGAAATTTGAAAGCGCTGCACCAGCAATACAGACAAATAATAAGTGTTGAACAGGTGAGTCAGTAGTAAGCTGCCGACTGGCCAGTGCATTTAAATTCTTAATTAGAGTTCCTTCTTGTGTGTGTGTTGCTGGACAGCCGAATTCGCAGCATGCAGTGGTGTTGCCTGGCCATCTGTAAGTACTTATAATTCTTTCTGGTGGGGCGTGGCCACTCGATGCACGGGTCTGGGGTGTGAGTAACCAAAGAAAACGCCGATACAACTATGCCACCGTTACTCCCCGGAGCCTGATTTGGGGTTGTTTTGCTTTATTGTTTTGTTAGTTCTAGGGTGTTGGGCATTATTAACGTTAAAATATTAAACAAGTATGGGTGTTGTAGTGTTAAGGTAGCGTAATTAGTAATGTATTAGCTCTTCGCGTATATTTAGGATATTTGGGGCCTTGTAAATTTTAGTCTAAGTTTAGCAATATGTAAGTATTTTCTTATATTTGTATTGATTGATTGTTTTTCAATTTGAATATACCGTTTGTACCCAGAGTTCTGATTACTGGCTTCCCCGAACACCGCCCACTCCCTCCTCCCTACTCCAATCCTGTCTATAATAGCTTTCAAAATTTTATAAAATTTATCTAAACAGAATCAATATGATAGACAGAATCAATGGTGGATCAGGTTGATCTAAACACGATCACTCTGATAAGTTTAAAAAAATATATATTAACCATTTTTTATTTTTTTCACTTTACATTTATTTTATCTAAAATGTCATAAAACTTATTTAAATTTAATGCTAAATAGCCAAAAGTCGATTTATTTCCTAATTTCAGCTATCACTGGACACTAAGCCACAAAATAGTAGACATGTTCTACATCTTAGAACTGGATAATGAACATAGTAACATATGACCAGAGCGACCAAGTTTAAAATTAAAACGACGTTTTAACCTTTTAAAAGGAACAATAAATCTCTTAATTTTAAGATGTACCTCATTAAATGTAAATTATTCAAATAATGTTTAATGTATATACAGATACAGATATATGGATATCGACTTTTTCTCGGAAACTAGGTTAGCTAGAAAAAAACTGAAAAATACATATCGTCTTAGTTTTACGTAAAAAATCCAAAATCCAAGTTATGACACATCTATAGGAAAATTACCAATGCTGTGTCAGCAGCCGCCGACAGCATATAAATACATCCACCGACCAGCAGGCAGTCAGTCCTCAGCTCGCCACCGTACTGTTCACGTCTAAGTGTACATATAGTCATCCAGTGTATAGTGTAGTGTATATTGTCATTAACTACTATTGTAATTGTATTAAATAAATTCTTTTTAAAAAGTTAATTTAGGGTTCTTGTGTCATAACTGGCGCCCGCGAACAGGGACCGCGAACGCTTAAGTCAAAAAGTGCGATCATTTATCTCACCTCACGGAATAGTGAGATCATTTATCTCACCTCATCCAAAGAAGACTTAAGGCTTACACATTAGTGTTTTATTCGCGGCATCTCTGGAAGAAGAGCAAGAACCACCCTTAGAAGCAAGAAGAAAAGCAAGCTGGCGAGTCAACAGCAACGTCTGAAATCTGTAAGTAGCTCATCTATCCTCAAACCATCTAAATTAGTTATCCCAAAAGAAACCATCCCAGAAATGGCCCAAATCAACTATAAGATTTCCAAAGAAGATTATGACCACATTCCTTATTTTGACGGAAACCCCTCTGAGCTAGCGTTCTTCTGCGACATTGTCGAAAGTGCCTATGCCACCGTTTGTGCAGAAAATATAGCAGAGAGAGACTATAATCATAATATCCTGTTCATAAAAGTAAAAAGTAGATTAGTAGGGCCTGCTAGGAACATACTCCTTTCTAATAACATAGATCACTTATTAAATTTATTAAAATATCTAAGGGAAAGCTTTGCCGATTCGAGATCCTATGAGATCCTCAAAGACGAAATCTTTCAAACTAGAATGCATGCTAGGGAGTCTCCTATTGACTTCGTCAATAGGATACAGGAGTTACGTAACTTAGTGTATATCAGACTCAAACTAGACGGACTTACAGCAGATACACTAAAACAAATAATAACAAGAGTAGACAAAGAAATAATTTTTCATATCTATAAATGCCTGCCTCCTACATTAAGCAACCATATCATGATATTCGACCCCAGCACTCTAGACGAAGTGCGGAGCATAATCTATAACAAATGCTCATTTATTGTGGCTAATTTAAATTCCTCCCACGGTCCTAAAAGGCCTAACCAACCCTTCAGAAAACCAAATCCTTACAACCAACCCCAACAGCCTTACAGACAGCAATACTCTTACAGACCAAGCCCACAACACTTTGTACCAAATGTCCCCAGGGCTCCAGCCCCTAACTATCACTATCAACCAATTGAATTCAATCCCAAACCCATAGAACCTACGCCTCAGACCTCTCGTTACCAGCCACAACCTCAACGACCAAATGTCGGACAATCCCACCACCTAATCACCCAAACAATCCTGAACACCCCTTTAATGGACCCAGACTACCTCCTGGCTACTTTTCTCAGAACACGGTATCCATGCGGACAGCCGGCAGACCCCGGTTCAAAGATTACATTTCGCCGCAAGAACTGACTCATTGCCAACAGGACGACCGCCCGGAAAACCCCGCAGAAACAGACCAGGCGTACGAAACTAGACTTTCCCGCTTAGAAAACTCGCTAGAAAGAATCACAGAAAAATTTGATCATTTTTTAGGCGATGGTCACGAGGATTAGGCCCCCCGAATTTAGCCTAAACCTCGTAAACAAATCACTACCCCACTTCGTAGACAAATCTGGCCTCAAATGGCTAATAGACACAGGCTCATCAGAAAATTATATCAACTCGAAAGTGGTTCCCGCTAACGCCCTATTAGTAAAAGATCCCTTCATAATCTCCACTCGCGCAGGTAAAGAACATGGAGAATCCTCATGTAAACTTAACATCCTAGAAACCTTTAACGTAAACCTCCAAACCAAATTCCATTTATTCCCTTTCTCAGACAAATATGACATTTTATTAGGCCATAAGACCATGCGAGAGCTTGGCATGAGTACAGACCTAAACAACAACATCCTCTCCTACCCTCAAGGCACCACCATCCCCCTCAAATTTACTCTAGAGATCCCCGAAGATAACTCCCACACGATAAACTTAGAACAAGGAGTTAATTTCATAGAATTACCAGTTAGAAACAAAGAATTAAAGTACGGATTAATAAACGAAGATATAAAAATTAACGATAAGTGTATCGTAAAAGATGGACTATATAATATTAATAATAATAAAATTCTGTGTGAAGTTGAGTCCAAGGAAGTCATGGCCATTTGCCCTGAACCCATGGATGTCGACGAACCTCAGAAAATTAGTATAAACATTCCGGACGTAGTAGTGACCAATTGTCCCAAAATGTCTGACGAACTTAGGTTAAGAGAAATAAAAAATGAAATTCCGAAATTAATTAGAACTGAGCACATGAACTCAGACGAGAAAAAAAATAAGAAGTTAAAATTATTAAAGAACTACCCTAAAATAATTCAAAGAGAACACGACCGACCAATCTGTACTGATTTAATAAAACACAGAATAATAACGACAGAGGACAGACCAGTATACGTACGAAACTGCCGATACCCAGAAATTTATCGCAAGTACTTACAAGCAGAAATTGACAAACGACATGAAAATAAAACCATTCAACATTACGAATTCCTACGCATGCCCTTCGATCCAGGGGGACCTGCAACATTCCTACGCATGCCCTTTGATCCAGGGGGACCTTTAACAGCAAAAGACTAAGACTGGATCATAATAAAAATAAATTGGCACTCTCACGGAAAAATAAAAACCGGAATATGGAAAACCGTTGTAACAAAAAAAGGAAAATAGGAAAACTAATTAAATTAAATAAGGAACTAAAATAATAAAAATCCTAACCAAGAAAGATAGGAAAAATTATAAACCCCTCAAATATATCTTAAATAAGTAAACAGTTCGTTTCTAAAATCTTCTATACCTTTGTTAACTACACTAACCATCCGCTCATACCACCTATCTACTGTCCTAAATTCTCTATCTAGAACATAATCTAGGTATTCTGCCAAATTTAGCCATTCTTTAAACCATGGAGTACTCTTTGCTTTAATACCCTCCAAAGCTACAATATATGGAAGACGGCCAGAACGGTAATTCAATATTTTACATATATAATTTACATTGAGCTCTAATGCAGTAAGAGGAAGTTGAAAATGCTGAACACAATGTCAATGAATGTCTTATTAATAATAACTACGGGAATTATCAATGAATCATAAATAACAACAATTAAATAGGCATAAATTAATAAGAAAAAGGAATTATAAATTAACAATTTAAATAAAAATCTAAACTAGTTCCGGGAATATGAACCCTAGTAAATAAATAGATTAAGTGGTACAAATCATATAAAAGGATCAACTCTATAAATAAGGAGAGTAGCTAAATCTAAACCTCAACTATGTTATTAAATAAAATTATTAGATACGCAGTCAGTTAATATTTATCGTTAATATTTATAGTTAAAAGGAAATTCCAATAAATCATCAACGGATGTAGATAAGACTATAATTTATAAATATAAAACCTCAGCATAAAGAAAATTCCAATTAATCGGCACAGGATGTAGATAAGAATATAATCTATGGATACAAAACCTCATCATAAAAGAAATCTGTAGTTATAACCGCTGACTATGATGAATCTAGTCATCAGCACCGGATATGACTCATGAATCGGGAATTCTGCAGCTTACGCGTAATAAAGCGTACTTCATAGATAAACACTATAATAAGAAGAAGAATGATAATAGTGTTTTATTAAATAAATCTAAAACAAGCAAAACGCTTTTATTCTATAACTTCCATAATATGGAAATTCGTAAACATAATCAAATTTCACTTTTTCAAAAAGAAATGTACATAATAACTACATATACAAGCTTACCTCCTATTCTAAATAAAATGAAAAACAAAATAAAATGAAATACGTATATACTTTAAAGTACATAGTGCGCACTGCGCTCTCTCTCTCTCTCTCCATGGATATTATAATTCAAGTTCAGCGACTCCCCTCTCAGTCGACTATTGACATCTTCCTACTGTTATCGCTAATGTAATGTTTACCAACTAAATAAATACTATACTTTACTATATTATACTAGATACTGCTGACGTACAATTAAATAAGACCTTTAATATAAAAATAAATACTATACTATACTAGATACTGCTGATAACGATACACACATTACAACTGCTGACGGCGGGGAATGTAGTCAACAGCCTAGAGATAACTGATCTGAGTCAGGGACCTGGAATTCTACCCGTTGCACTTGACCCAGTTTACGTCATAGAGAGATACTATACTTTTATACACAGCACCGACATACAATTACTAGATATCGAGTTAGATAAGACTTATAACATCATCAACAAGACTTATCATCACAGCCGGACAGCACGGATAAAGTCGCTCTTCAAATACTATTATTATCTTCGCAATAAATTAGACCATTTAACCATTAACAAATCTCGACCTAAACGCGGACTTATCAACGGCTTAGGCAAAGCCATATCGTGGCTAACGGGAAACATGGATAGCGATGACAAGGAACGATATGACAAAATAATAAACACTATAGAGCGAAACAGTTTTCATCTTGAGAACAGTCTCCAGAAACAAATGGCCATAAACAAGCGCGTAATGAAGCGTTCAATCACGACATACAAATCATACGCACTAACAATGACAAAATGACAACCTTCTTCTCCAGTCCTATAGTTAGCCAAATTGAGCTAAATCAGCAATTTAGTTCTATCCTTTTTAACCTGATCCTCATCGCCAACAAGATTGACGACATGGAAAACTCTCTAGAATTCTGTAGATTAAACGCCATACATTCTAGTATCTTCTCTCTCAAGGATCTTGAGTCACTGCAAAGATCCCACAATCTAACTTTCTTAACATCAGACATCGAGGCACTTTGGCAGTTGAGCAAGGTACGCTGCTCAATAAAAACCTGGAACATCTATTACTTCATTAGTGTGCCCCTAAAAACCTCTTCCTTCGAAACGTACTTCCTCTTATCCTACCCTATAGAAAAAGACAACCACCTTATGACAATTCACGTCCACCCACCTTTGATCCTACACATCCAAGATGAGTTATTTACAGCCACCTGTGAAGACATCAACGGTGCCATGTACTGCCACAACAAGACCAGCGTCCAGGACGACTGTATTCGCCAAATCATAACCAACATCAACCTCTCAGCATGCAAGACAGTATACACGTCAAGCGCGCCATTTATCAAATATATCTCCCTTATAGACCACTTCCTAGCTTTTAGGACCAACAGAATCATAATAAATTAGGACAACCATAACGACACCATATTTCTAACCAACACTAGCCTTATAAAAGTAAACAAAGACGAAACTTTACTAGACAGCAAAGCCATACCTGTGTACAGGGATTCAAGGAGCATCGCAATCACCGCGCAAGTGTTCTCGCACATCAACAGGAACATATCCTTCGAGGACCTCCACAGGATCAATTTAAAAATGGACCCACTGGAACTACTAGAAGACGTACCCAGTGACTCGACGCATCTCTATTATCTTATTATCCTTCCAATACTTCTACTACTGTCGCTCCTCCTGTATGTTTTCTATGTCCTCAGAAAGAAGGCAAATTCAGGCTCAGCAGAAGGAGACCAGCTACAACCTACATCTCGACAGATCTACCCTGGACTTCCGTGCCAATTGTCGCAGGAGCTCCAAACTTAAGGAGGGAGGAGTTATGACACATCTATAGGAAAATTAACAATGCTGTGTCAGCAGCCGCCGACAGCATATAAATACTCTCACCGACCAGCAGGCAGTCAGTCCTCAGCTCGCCACCGTACTGTTCACATCTAAGTTCATATAGTCATCCAGTGTATAGTGTATATTGTCATTAATTACTATTGTAATTGTATTAAATAAATTCTTTTTAAAAAGTTAATTTAGGGTTCTTGTGACATAACTTCCATAAAAGCTGCCAGAAGCGAGGTAGGCATCAACTTCTTTTTTTCAAATGGGAAGGTATAGTTTTCATATCAGAAATAGATTATTCAATTTTTTAAATAAAATTTACTTGAATTTTTTTTCTGAGCAATATTTTACGAGTTATGATTGTAAACACGTTTACTTAATAGAAGTACAATTATTAAGCTCGCGCACTGGAATTTGTAATAAATAATGATTTTTTTTTTTTTATGAAATAAGAAAAAAAAATCTTATTTTTAAACAAACTTTTAGAAAGGCATGGACCTGCTCGTATTTGACTAGTATCCCGTACGAACAAAGAACACATTGCATGCATCTATATTCTCGGTCTAGAGATGTAATTTCAGCTCGATTCTCATAACCTATGCTTACAAATGGCTTAAGTTTCAGGGAAAATAAAAAAAAAAGGAGTTATGAACAATCATTATTTTACCTTGAAGGATTTCTAACCAAAAATCTAGGAGGACACGCATACTTTTAAGGTATTTTCTAGCTATCTTAGTTTCCCGGAAAAAGTTGATATCATATAGAGGATGCCCTGAGATGATACCTTGAGACGCCCTGTATATAAAATTATTAAGTTTGTTTTTACCTGTAACTTCGAAATTTCTGAATTTTTATTAGATAATATGATTTTAGATTCTCGTAGCTTATTCTTTAACAAAGTAATATTTTGCAGCAATTTCTGCCTGTTATCATCCACTTCAGCAAATAAAGAATTTCCTCTTCGCTGGTCATCTACTGGACCTGCTTTAAATGCAGCAAGTTCATTTGCCAACAGTGCTTTTTCTTCTTGAATATCCTACAATTAAAATACAAAAAAAAATCTGGTGTGAAACACTCACACAACTTTCTCTTACTCCAGTTTTCAAAATTATAATTGACAAATTTTATAGTTTATGTACCAAATTTAACGAAATTCGTCGAAAACTGAAAAAACTGTTCAGAAAAAGCGCACTTCCGGTTTACTAATTTTCTTGAAACTCGAATTTCAGCCATCTATTTATTTCTAACTAATTATGTTTGGATGATAGAATTGTATAATGAACTAGATACCACTTTGATGAAAATCTAACCCCACCCCTCCCCTAAAAGTGCTCTTAAAAGAAATTTCCCAGAGAAATGTTTTAGATAAAAGTTGTAGATCTTTGCATGTTTAGTTTATATACGAAGTTTCAAAAAAATCGTCAAAGCCATTTTTGAGAAAATTGCGAAAAAGTGAATACATCATTTAGTAAAGTGGTAAAGTAAACGCACTTCCGGTTATCCGATTTTTTTCAAACTCAGAATTTCAACAACATATTTAATTCTAATTTACATTATTTAGATGGCAGAATTGTCTAATAAACTGAAATAGCACTTTAGATGGAAACCTAACCCCACCCTTCCACCAAAAGTGCCCTTCAATGCATTTTCCCAGAGAAATGTTTCTAATAAAAGTTGTAGCTCTTTGAATGTGTGGTTGATGTTTAAAGTTTAAAAAAAATCGTCGGAACCATTTTTGAGAAAATCGCAAAAAAGTAAAAAATCTAACTAGTAAGTGGTACTTCCGGTTGAGGAATTTTTACAGATAACGTACATCAGATCCCATGGTGACCTCTAAACGGAATATCAAATTTCAACTTTCTACGATTTTTCGTTTTTGAGCTATGCTGTTCACATACATACATACACACACACACACACGGACACACACACACACACACAGACCATTTGCTAAAAACCACTTTTTTGGACTCAGGGGACCTCAAAACGGATATTTCCGGTGAAAACTCGATATCGAAAATTTGACACGATTACAATACTTCCTCTTACTAGGAGTAAGAGAAAGTAAAAAGTGTAAAACACTAGACTTTCTTCTCCCGCAATACCCAAGTTCCAAATCATAGAAATCTGTTCAACTCAAAATCTATTTGCGACATTTGTAATTGCCCATTAATATAAATAGTGGGAGTACACAAATTTGAATGATTCTGTTTCAAATAGTGAAAAACTTGTACTTGTAAATTGTAAACTAGTTGATGATTTGAACTTTCTGCAATATTTCGTTTTTGAGTTAGGTTGTTCCCGTCCACCCCTGTCCAAACACATCAACAACTGGAAAAAAACTATATCCAAAGCTCATGTTCTAATATATATTACTTTCTCTTACTCCTAGTAAGAGGAAGTATTGTAATAGTGTCAAATTTTCGATATCGAGTTTTCACCGGAAATATCCGTTTTGAGGTCCCCTGAGTCCAAAAAAAAGTGGTTTTTAGCAAATGGTCTGTGTGTGTGTGTGTGTGTGTGTGTGTGTGAGTGTGTATGTATGTGAAAAGCATAGCTCAAAAACGAAAAACCGTAGAAAGTTGAAACTTGATATTCCGTTTAGGTATCACCGTGGGATCTGACACTACGTTATCTGTCAAAATTCCTCAACCGGAAGTACCACTTTACTAGTTAGATTTTTTACTTTTTTGCGATTTTCTCAAAAATGGCTCCGACGATTTTCTTTAAACTCGAAACATCAACCACACATACAAAGAGCTACAACTTTTATTTGAAACATTTCTCCGGGAAAATGCTCTGAAGGGCACTTTTGGGGGAGGGGTGGGGTTAGGTTTTCATCTAAAGTGCTATTTCAGTTTATTTCACAATTCTGTCATCTAAATAATGTTAATTAGAATTAAATATGTTGTTGAAATTCCGAGTTTGAAAAAAATCGGATAACCGGAAGTGCGTTTACTTTACCACTTTACTAAATGATTTATTCACTTTTTCAAAATTTTCTCAAAAATGGCTCCGACGATTTTTATGAAACTTCGTATATAAACTAAACATGCAAAGATCTACAACTTTTATCTAAAACATTTCTCTGGGAAAATTCTTTTAAGGGCACTTTTAGGGGAGGGGTAGGGTTAGATTTTCATCTAAAGTGCTATCCTAGTTGATTATACAATTCTATCATCCAAACATAATTAGTTAGAAATAAATGGATGGCTGAAATTCCAAGCTTCAAGAAAATTAGTAAACCGGAAGTGCGCTTTTACTGAACAGTTTTTTCAGTTTTCGACGAATTTCATTAAATTTGGTACACAAACTATAAAATTTGTCAATTTCATTTTGAGAACTGGAGTAAGAGAAAGTTGTGTGAGTGTTTCACACCAGATTTTAATTTTTTTTAAAAAAAGAAGAAAAGTTACGAATTTGTTCCAACAAATTTTCAATTATTGAAACCATCAGTTAATGACAAATAACAGATTAGTAGCCATTTTTTTTTTTATTAAAAGATAATTTATAAGTACTTATTATTGAACTGACATTTTTCAATAGCTATAGGTAGATACCTATATTTTATTCCAGCAATAGAATATATTTCACATAGCATATAGAAATTGAAAATCAAACTATACATGGATAAATTAGATAATTAGATTTAAACAGACAGTATAGATTCCTATGATAATTTGAAGAGTTAAATTTATCTGTGGAATTGAGGATCATCATCATCATCAAAACATGGCATTTTTTTAAACGAAGTGATTAGTTTACTAAGTTGCAAAGGGCTCACATACTATGGACAAATTAGGGTTTCCAGAAAGATTTTCAACGGATCTCCCATTTTTTGTTAAAAGCATCGGTGTCAAGAATTTATTTCCGCTTATTAAATATTATGCCTAAGGAAGGAAAACTCATATTTTTTCTTAATGCAAATATCGCACATTTTCTTTTTATCTGGAACTGTAAATAAATGTATAGTTCTATAAACTGGGTAGATAAATGGTGGAGAGCCGTACATTACACAGTTTTAGAAGCAGGTAGCAGTGGTAGAAGCATGACAGCGCTACCATCAAGCTCACTAATGATAGCTGTGCAATGTAAAGTTTTCAAGACTTAACCTCCTGAAATCCATCAAAATCAAATTTTCTGGGAAACTGTTTCAAATAAAAATTATAGGTCTATTTGTACTGTATAAAAAAAAATTGTTGGAGCCGTTTACAAGTAAATGCCAAAATTACTACCTATTGTGTAAGTCGCATCCCGGTTAACTACATGTCCTAAAATTTGGAATTCTAGCATCCTATTTAATGTATCTTAGGTGTTTGAACCATATATTATATTGAAGTGGTACTTTAGAGGAAAGCTCACATCTCCTCCCCAGAACCCTCCAAAAAATAAATTTTTTTGATACATATTAAAGTAAAAATAAATTGATAAGCAATTATTGCGTAGGTAATACACGAACTTAAAAAAAAAAAAAAAATCTTGCAGCCATTTGCTAGAAATTTGCATCGAACTGTAAAAAAAGTGCAGTACAACTGCACTTCCGGTGGGTAGATATTTACCAATACCTTCGTGTTAGATATGGTGTTTGTACCTAAATGGGAATCAAGGTTGCGCTTCCACGAACTTTTTTTCTTTTGAGATATTTTGTTCACACACTCATTGCCCCATGGCCGTTGTGGTCATGTTGGCGGCAGGTTGAAGCGCCTATAAGCACTTATTGTTTTCACTGTACCTTGGAACTAGAAACATAATCGACCTTATCAGGAACTTATATGTACCAGATAACTTGGGAATATTTTGTAGCATTGCAATATTGTCTCATTTCTTTAATGAAATTTCATGAAAACAAACTGTAAGTTTTGCAAATGTTAATAGGGTGAATCACGTTTGTAACTGCAAATGCTGTGGGCTATCAAGTTTTATCAGCCATATCCTAATTATGAAAGGTCGACTGGAAAAGGCTAATAAAGAAAGGATCTTTGTTACCAACATTGCGAGCCCTCTATTCAATAGTGAATGTTTATCTTTTCACTGTGTATTCATAATAAAAATCTGGTGTGAAACACTCACACAAATTTCTCTTACTGCAGTTTACAAAATTTTAATTGACAAATTTTATAATCAATAAAATGAAATTCGTCGGTGATTTTATGTTTTAAAGCAACATCCGCTTTAATAATTTTCTTGAAACACAGAATTTTGGCAATCTATTTATTTCAAATTCATTTTGTTTAGATGGTAGAATAGTATAATAAACAAAGATAGCATTTTAGAGGAAAACGTAACTCTACCCCTCTCCCAAAAGTCCTCTTAAATGACTTTACCCGGAATGTTTCAAATAAAAGTTGTAGCTCTTTATATGTGTAGTACACATGCGGAATTTAAAGAAAATCGTTGAGCCGTTTTAGAGCAAATAGCAAAAAAGTGAAAAATATTTTTCAGTGAAAACACCCTTCAGGTCATCCGATTTTCTTAAACTCGGAATTTCAACAGCATATTTAATTCTAATTAATATTATTTAGAAGATAGAATTGTGTAGTAATCTGAAATAGCATTTTAGAGGAAAACCTAACCTCACTCCTCCCCCAAAAGACCCTTAAATGAATTTACCCGGAATGTTTCAAATAAAAGTTGTAGCTCTTTGTATGTGTAGTTGATATACCCAGTTTCAAGAAAATCGTTGGAGCCATTTTTAAGAAAATCGCAAAAAAAGTAAAAAAACCATTTAGTAATGTGGTGCTTCTGATTGAGAAATTTAGACAGACAACTTAAAGTCGAGTCCCGTGGTGACACCTAAACGGAATAACAAGTTTGAACTTTCTATGGTTTTTCGTTTTTGAGCTATGCTGTTCACACACACACACACAGACCATTTTCTAAAAACAAACAACTTTGTTGGTCTCAAGGCACCTCGAAACGGATATTTTCGGTGAAAATTCGATATCGAAAATTTGACCGATTACAGTACTTCCTTTTTAAAAAAAAAGAGAAAGTAATACTAGTGATATATATGTATATATTCAATTCAATAAAATTAAATGTAATTTTGCTTAAAAGTCTAGTTTCTTTCATTCCATACACTCCTTTAAATTACTTATTTATATCATTAGTTTTTTCCTAAAAATGTATTTTTTTTATAAGTTGAAATTAATTAAAGAAGTTGTTAGGCACGAAAATTACAATTAATGTACAACGCAGTTTGGCTGCTAAGTGCTTCTACATGCTGCTTTATCCGGTAAAGGTTCTCATATTTGAATATTAAATGGGGGAGGGGTGATAGTGACCGCGTCCAAACTTGTTTACGTGCCTTCTGGATAGCCGAAAGGTTAACAAAACGATCGCTAAACACGCCATTCTGCCCAATAATTTTATCCAGCATTATCTTTAAGAAAAGATATAGAGATAATGCGATCCCCTTTATGTCCTTATGTGATCTGCAGGTTACCATAGACGAAGGACACTTAGAAGTGTGCCCTAAACTAATTCCTAATTTAATAAATTTTGAAAATTTTGTTTATATTGGGCAGCCCGAAGAGGTAGCTCTATTGCCCCAACCCGGCGAACCATAAAAAAAAAATATTTGAAGCCACCCTCAAACCCATAAAAATCAAACAATAGACTAAGATTTCTATGATTGAATCTTTGATACACAAGTAGAAAAATAAGGAAATTTTTAAATCTAGATATTCTACACAATAATAGTTGAATTTTCCTTAATTATGGCTGGATTAAATAATATTTTTAAAATTAAGATAGTCTGTTAAAACCAAAGCTTAGTACTTTATTTAATACAAATATACATTAATCCGAAATTTTACCTTCAGGGCTTCTGTTGTCTGCATGAGAGCTTCCGTTTTAATCTGCAGAACTTGACGTATTTCATCGTATTGCTCTTGTAAATTTTTTATTTTTGTATTTAACTGGACTTTTTCTTCCTCCGAACTATCTAGTAATAACTTTAATTCATCCACATGCTGAATTAATATTTTATTTTCATCCTATTTATTGAAAACAAATTATTAATTATATATAGCTTTTTATTATTTAATATTTCAGAATTTATGCAAAATAAAAACATACTTGTATTTTGTGCAACTGATCTTTAATGTTGTCATTAAAACTATGATCAGGTACCATGTTCTCCCGATTTTCGAGGTCATTAACTTTCTTTTCCAATACAGCAATAATAGCAGCTGAATTCTCTCTTTCATCATCAAGTTCACTTCTTAATGAATTCACCTGAAAATTCATTTCCATAAGTAACAAGAAGCTTCTAGGAATTTGTTAGAAAAATATATGTTCAACAGTTCAAAACCATATGAAGGAGCTTGCTAATTTAAAATTCTGTTTCCAAAAAAAAAAACACCAAAAACCCTTCTTTGACATATTAACAAATATTTCTGCCTTAAAAACAACTTTTCAAACATGCCTTATTCTACATTTATAAAAATTCTCATATGAGGGCATGTTACTTAAATATACCTTTTCCGACCATTTATTATTAAGTTCTTCTTCAACTCTTTTCTTGTATTCCTTAAATTTTGTTTCGCTATCGCTTAATTGAATCTGTAATGTTTCTACATCTTGTTCCAAATTACGACTAATGGACTCTGATCTATTTAGGGCACGTTTCAGTTCATAGACTTCTTGAAACAATTCCTGAAACAAATTTCTCCTTTATAATAAGTTGAAATAAATTAAACAACGGAAAATAAGCTATAATAAAAATCTTGTTTCCTCCTCTGAACACATATTCCTTAACACTATAGCAATTTAGCTTGAACATGAGCAATTAAATTTATGAGATGCAGTGAAGTAGAGGAATTAAAAAAAAAAAGGAAAAAAAAAAAAAAAGCAAGAACTTGCCATGCATAAAACCTTAAAACATGGGTTTAGGTAAGAATAAGTATAACATCATATAGAATCGTGTCATGTTTCATTAAAGCAGGTAACAAGGCAAATTTATATTTATAAGGGTAGAGTTATACTGAGACAAAGGTAAATCCCATTTAACTGTTTTTGTGCCAAATTACGGTTTATTTAAAATTCTATAGATTGCGTGTTGGTTTCATACAGTTGAATATTTGTTATAAACTGCATGAACTGACAAAAAGAATTACACTTAATCAAAAAGAAATTGACTAAAGTAGTTTCGTATTTTGTCGTGAATATAACAATCGCTAAGGGAATAAACAATATGAAAAAATATACCTAAAAAAGAAATACTCAACTTACCTCGCCATTCAAAGGTGTTCCCATGGTGTTTCTCAGTTTAAAATAATATAAAAATAACTATTTGATGACTAAGTAACATACGTAAAGAAAACAATATTAATACTTAACCGCATTGGAAATCAAAATAAAAAAGAAATCGTTTTAGTAATCAACTGAAATTTAAAATGCTATTAACGAGACAACTCTACCAGGTGGCTGGAACTGGAAGCAAATTCAAACTGATGAAACGGTCCACTCATATTTGGCGGTGGATGCTGATACGAGAGATACGTTCATAATAACATAAGGTACTTGAATAATTATTGAATGTTCATCTTAAAACTCAATATTATCAAATGTTTAAACATAAAATTGATTGAATACACTTAGATTTAGTATTGTAATGTAGTTTCTATTCAAATAAACATTCAAAAATTATTTATTACATATAATTACAACAACAAAAATTGATTGAATGTTTCTTCAATTTCATATTTCCTAGATATCGGATAATTTTTATTGGTTTCGTTTACTTTTCGTTTAATTTCTATATTGAAAGCGGTGGGTGATAGCCGCTAGAAGGTTATAAAAGCAAACTGGGTTTGGCTGTTATAGAAGCTCTTAAGAGGGTTTAAACGAGTCATATTGATATTTCTTTTTCTATAAAGGTAATGTTTTTATAATGTATGTACGGCTATGTGGCTTGTTTGATTGTATTAACATGACTCCCAAATTAACTACTGTGTAAAATTTGCACTATAAAACTTGTAATGTTAATATTAATTATATGATTTTGTTGATAAAAATTATATACTATTATTTCTATCCTTGAGAAAATAAAAGTCAAGATAATTGTAGGATGTCGAGGTCTTTATCAAGTAGAAGTTTCTTAATTTAAATAATATGTTTGAAGTTCAATCTTTTTATTAGTTATATAAGTGAGAGGTTATCACTAAGTTTCTAAATGTTATCAGTTATTGATCATAAATTTATTGAAGTTATTAGAATGGCGAATATTGTATGCATAAGACCTTTCTTAACTTCTGTAAATAATTCATGGTGTAGAAAATTGAAAGTTAGTTATATCATTAATAAGAAATTGATTAGAAATTTGTATCTCACAAATTATAAATATTGTGCTAATCGTGCAAAAGAAAATGATGTAGACATTAAGTTAGAAGATATTGTAAAAGAAGATTCACATAAAAATTTGGTTCCTAGAAGTTTAAGACTTGTTGGTATGCCGCACCAAGTTGGTATTGTTCAACCACGTATTAAGAGGAGGAAAGAAAAGACATTTATAACATCCCCTCAGTTGCAATTAGAAGAAGGGATTTCCTTAATTAAGACACTTCCTGGTTGGAAATTAATAGATAGTAAAATTATTTCTTTAGCATCATTAGAGAAAAAAACCTTTTTTAATACTGGTCAGCTAGAATCTGTTAAGGAGTGGTTGCTAAATGAAGTTTTTACTGCTCTCTTTATAAACACTAAGTCATTAAAATTAGAACAGATTCTGTTTCTTGAACAGTATTTTCGCATTCCTGTGTTTGATAGGTATTCTATAATAATTAATATTTTCAGAGAACATGCTCATACTAAAGAGGCAAAATTGCAAGTAGCTCTGGCAGAAATACCTTATATTTCTTCTAGAATACGTGGGATACATGAAAACGAAGCATCCATATCAAAAAACGTAGGTATTGGCTCCAGTGAAACATTCATTGATAAACGTTTTCAAATATTAAATGATCAAAAGAAGAAGATTATAAAAGCAATAGATGATTTGCGGAAAAAGAGAGAACTGTTAAGAAACAAACGTAGGACATTGCAGTTTCCAATGATCGCTGTAGTAGGTTACACAAATGCAGGAAAGACGTCTCTTATAAAATCCTTGACAAAAGAGACAAGTTTAAAGCCTGAAGATAAGTTATTCTCTACATTAGATGTCACAGCTCATGCTGTTGAATTACCGCACAATATAAAAGCCCTCTTAATCGATACAATAGGTTTTATTACAGATATTCCTACTGATTTATTTGAACCTTTTGTTGTTACCTTAGAAGATGCTCTCATGGCTGACGTAATAATTCATGTTAAAGATGTTAGTCATCCAGACCATGTGGCTCAAGAACTTCATGTAATTGAAATTTTAAAAAAATTGAATATATCACACAATACCATACAAAATATAATAACCGTAGGAAATAAGTGTGATAAAAAGCAAATATCCGAGGAAGGTAGCAATGTTCATTTGGTGTCTTGTCAAACCCAATGTGGCATTGAGGATCTTAAAGAAATTATTGCAAGAGCTGTTATTAAAGCTAAAGATATGATGAAAATTAGAATAAAAGTTAAAAATGGTGGTGTGGAGTATCAGTGGCTGCTTAAAGAAAGTGCAGTTTCTGAAATCACTGTCGATGAGAATCCTCAGTATGTTCTGTTGGATGTTTTTATAACTAAGCCCAAGTTTAATAAGTTCAAAAATGAATTTACTTAATAATTCTGGTAGAAGGTTCAGTTGTTTTTCTTAAACTTGAAACTTTTTGGACTCAATTTCAAATAGATGCTCAGTTGATGTAATGACTTCTTTAAAATAGCAATTAAAAAATTGTTTCTTTACAGATAGACTTTTAATACATCCTGCGCCAATCCCTTCAAGTATTTCCTAAAACATTAAAACAATTGGAAAGGTCTGTTATAGGTGATGGATAACTTGAGCAAACTAATATAGGGAATCTATTAAAGATTGTTTCATGGGTGCTGAGAACTATCTTGTTTATTTATAAAATTAGTGAATAAAATAGATCATAACTTCGTTTTAATTGGGATTCGGCCCAATTCAAGAAAAAAGAAGAAGCAAAAAAGTAATTTTATAAGTCTAAATTTATCGTACTGTTTGACAAAAACATCCTGATGATGGAAGAACGCCTGAAACCGGTCGATGACCACAAAAAGAAGCAGGCTATCACGGAAAATATCTCCGATTCTTTCCAGCTTTGCGGAACCAACCACAACAAAAAATTCTGTCCTAATGCTTGATGACGGTGACATTATCCATCGCTGATTAAAGGCAGTGTAATATCTTTGATAGTCAGCACGCAGAATTACGCTGGCATCAGCAAATTGACGAACCGTATAGAGTCGGAGAAAATTTGCCTCAGGGTTCTAAAGGAAGTTGTTAATTATTTCGTTCTTCCACTGTTTTAATGATGAGCAGTGCGACAGCAAAATTTGGCATTTAGTCTCCTTATAAACAATTAATTTCTATATCGAAAGTAAAAGAAATTCGTAAACTGAACTCTCACTTGTAAGAGAGGCTATATTGACAATTACTAGAATAGCATAGGGTGTATTGTTGAGGATATTATACAACAAAGTAACACTTCTCGATGTAATACCCCAAATTAAATAGCATCTATAAGAATTAAAGAAAGAAAAATTACTTAAAGATATTGATTTCTGAAGTTTTTCTTCAAATGCAAAATAAAACCAAGTGGAATTAGCTTTCAAATAATTAGGATCCACAAATATCCTTGATCAAGTATTTTATCTAAAACATATTCTTTATTTCAGACCTTTAAATGCATTAAAAGAAAATAATTCTCAATAATAAAAAACTATAACTAAATTAAAAAACTTTCATACCATTAACATAAACAACTAATATAAGCTCTTCCAGCACATGGAATAATATAAGCACATGGCTTCCAGTTTTCATTTTTACACATACAGACAGCAAATTTTAAAATAATGCAACCATTTTATAAACATTGCAATAACCAATAAATCTGGACTTTCACATTTTTTAAAAATTGTGAATTTATAAAAAAAAAAATCTGCCAATAAGAAAATATAAAAATTCATACTTTTTGAAATGATGACAAGCTCTCTATTTCTTGCAGAAAGCAAAAGAATTATAACATAGTAGGAAGTCATGTTGTAAATTAAAAGTAAATTGTGGTTTATCAATTATTAAATTGCATGATAATTATCATCTACTGTGACACATATGTTTTTTCACAAATCTAATGTTAATCGTATTTCATTTGTAGACATATATCACATTTTGAAAATGACATGAGTGATGCCGAAAAGGTCCAGGAATTAAAATTATATAAAGGCTAATTTCACCTGGTATTATTTTGCAACAAATTTGAAAAGCTTCAGAAATCAACATAATCTATATTGGCCTATACCATCTGCTTATGAAATTTCTTGAAGAAGGCAATCCTTTGCCAAAAAATCTTTGAAATTTGGGTCTTTTTATTTCTCTAATAGAATTCGACATCAGTTATATAATGTCATAAAGTAACTTGTGTTTAACTGCTGCCTTGTATAATATTCATAAAATTAGTCACTAAAAAAGTATCACAATATAAATTTCCATGGCACGAGTATAAATAAAATGTTTCATTGTAATTACTGTACAAACAGAATAGATAAAGTTCAAACATTACTTACTTTGAGCTGTCTGTCAATTAATACATTATCAGTTTGAACAATTCAAAGACCTCCCGTGACTTTGTTTATCCAGATATTGTAAATAAATAATAATTGGTTTTTACCTATGACAAATGCTAGATCTTTCAAGAAAAATAGCCTTACTTTCTGATTAAAAATTATACTTTTCATCCAAATCCAAGAGTTGTTTCAGTTTGAATTTTAATCGTCAGTGACCAGCACTTTGCAGGTGGGTGATATCAAACTCTAATATTCTGATCTCTTTTCTACGCTAGTAGAATTTACTTATTTTATATTGTACAGATATATTAATAAACTGCTATTTTTATATTTGTTCTACTATTATTCTAACGTGGATCTTTCTAACAGTAGGTAAACTGCATTTAGAAAGAAAATAGTGCTAATCGCGGCCGAAATCTAAAGCGTGCGAATTCTGTAGAAGACACAAATGATACAAACATTAAAATTGATATATTTTACTAAATAAGATCAGGGAAGTTTAACAAAATATATATAAAACGGAAATTATATAAATCGATTTATGTTTATCTGATCGCCATTTCTGTCTTATTTATCTCATACAGATAAATAAATCTTGATATGATAATCTTAACAATTATTTTTCTTATGTTTATTTTGAGTATCCTATATTTAAACGATATTTTTTAAGAATTTTTTCTGAAATAATTATATTATTTGTTTTCTTCTCTTCAGCAGCTTTAAAGTCGACAATATGAAACACTCCTTCTTCGATTTAGCTAACTGCCTCGTTTTAGCCTCTAATTCTGTTTTCCGATGTTCGCCTATCGAGCTATGCATTTCCTAAAAAAAATAGACAACGAAATTTTTAGAGTTTCAACTAAATTTCCATCTTTCTAAACCATAGCCCTTTGTCAACCTATTACGTCTCAAATATCGATGTGTATAATGACTAAGAGATTCATTTTATATCCTTACTAAACAGATGCTGAAGCCATAGATTAGGCTTTCCGCGAATTAATATTAAGCTCTCCAATCAAGTATCATTTCAGAATTGCGTTCACCTAATTTTATAATATTAGGAACGTTAAATATATAGCTAAAATTCCGCGAGTGAAAAACTGGTTGATCGAAAATGCGACTGCTAAATAAGTTTCTCATTTTTGCTTCGGAAATGTTTTCTATATATTTTTTTGAAATACTATCAGCATAATATATATCTAACATATTATTTCTTTCAATCTTTTGTGGGAAAAACTGATTTTATGGAGATTCTATGATGACAGGCCTTTTGACGAAGTCTGTGCTGTATTTTAAAGAAATTTAGAGAGGCTGTGTGATGATTTATACTATCGTTACTTCAAGTCACGATTAGTTCTAAGAACCAACAAGTATTAATCTACGCTTTCCTCTACCAAAAAGCAACTAAACATATAGTAATAATTCCCAAGTTTGAAGAAAATTGTATAACTGCAATAAAATAAAGTCATATAATCGCTTCATACCAAATGTATTTTTATGGCATTTACAACCGCTTGGAACTCTACTGCTTATATTAACATCAGCGCCCGCTCTAGCGGTTACGTCGCCCTGGACAAAAAGACAAATTGCCGCCCCTTAAGAATATATACACTACCGATCAGAAGTTTGGGATCAGTTAAAAAATTGGGCCTTGAACTACTTCACTATAGTCGATCGTGTCCAATTGATATTCTTAAAGTTGCTCTTAAATCTGCCACGACAAGTCCCCAATAGTTTGGTTCGCTGGAAGTTGAATGACGGCAAGTGAAAACCAAGATTTTTAATAAATCTATAAGATTCTGGCTGAAGATTTTATCGATGTAAAGCAGCTCGCCTCTGAAAATATGCTATAGAAGACTTGTGAAGCTTTTGGATGGTTCTGATATAACATCCACTATAGACTGATATGTACCTTGGCTAATGGTAGTTCATATGTAAATATTAGGTGCAATATCATTAAAACCAGATTGATAGCTCAAATTAGAGTAGCTAGTGATGTCACCCCAGGATTTTTTATAATGGAATAGCACATTTGTTTGATCCTAAAAGAGTTGCTTTACTTGAGCGGCTGGCAAAAATGACAATATCTTGCACTTTATTATACCCTTGCACTTAATTTGGAATACCCTTATTATAAATGTTTGAGAAGGAGGTTGTTAAATAGGTATTTACCTTCACACAGTTCTTATGATTTTGCTAACTTACTAGATATAGAAAATAAAAAAAAGTTAACCATTTATTTTATTTTATCTCTGAGGCTTTGGAGGAAAGATATACATAGTTTTGTAAAGGTATTATTTAATACCTACGAGGAGATCCCTCAAACTCCTTCCCTAAAATAATTTATATAAATGAATAATGTCTAAATAATCATTGTTACTAATCTACTTTATTAATCAAGTATTTAATATTATTTTATTATGTTGAAGATTAAGCTATAATGTAAGTAATGTTTCTTCTTGTAACGTTTGTATTTTTTGTTCAGCTTTCAGCAGAGATCAATCTCTTGCTATAGAAATGTATAGTTTCTTAGGCAATAAATAAAATAAAAAATAAAAAAATGAAGTGTACGCTTTTTTTTCAATTATAATGTACGTCTAAGTAATATTTCAGTTTTTCTCCATAAAAACACCGACGAATTTTATTAAATTTGGTATACTAACTTATAGTTTGTCGATTACAATTTTGAAAACTAGAGTAAGAGAAAGTTGTGTCAGTGTTCCACACCAGATTTTTTTTGTTTTCTAATTAATAAAGTAACTAATTAAAATTAGTATATTTGTAGTTACAAACATGGCCACCAGATAACAACACCTACTGAGAAATCAATTTTATTTATGGTTATACAGTTTGTCACTAGGTGTCACTACTTACTTGGGAATCCATTACGCTAACCACTTCCCGTCCCTTCCAAAGACGCATTTTAAACTATTCACATCACAGGATGGCGCTGTGATCGGGTGGCAAATTTTGGAACTACAGTTCTGATTATCTAGAAGCTTATGCTTTCTAGCGGCAATTATTTGAACTACCACAAATACTAGATTAAGTAAGTGCTGCTTCCTGGTGGTGAATTCAGAAACGTTAATTTTATTCGGTTTTAACTATTTTTCTTTTTTTATTTCAACTAAAATGTAAAGTTTGATTTTTTTTTGTTTTGTTTTATAAGAATGCAGTCCTAATTTTTTAATATAAACTTCATCTACAACAATTACATTCTCAAAGCAGTTAGAAAAAAAAATTATATTTGTTCCTTATCTCGTTTTTTTTTATGTCTTTCATTAATTATTCAATTATTTTTTAAAGGGAGCTAATTGTGACTCTAAAATTAAGTTATTTTCTCTCTTATTAAGTTACATGTATTTATTATAAATACCGATTTAAAATATTCTTCCAAATAATTGTGAAGGGTGTTCTATACCGAGACTTAAATTTTCCTGCTAATTGCCGTCACAAGCATTGCTACTGGATTGATAAGAGACCTTGCTATCATACAATGCAATCTTATTTAGGTAAATAGTACAATCCTCACCTCCTTTATTTATCTGTAATACATGTCCACTAACCGTTTATTTGCAAATGAATTATACAATAAAGAAATGAAGGGTGATTGTTTTACACCATATTTCTTTTTCCTAAATCGTGGCAGTAGACTATACAAATTTAGGGGTGTCACATCTAGACTATGAGGGAAAATGCAGTCTTTGTCAACAGAGCATCATTTTGATTAGGAACATAATTTTTTCTTGTGCAACCTTTATTTGAATCTTATTTTTCGCATTATTTGTTTGTCTCAAAAGTTTTTTTTTCGGGTCTTCATCAATTATTTATGGGTACTTTAGAGAAAAGCATATTGCTAATCAGTTATTTTAGTGATACTTTAGAGAAAAGCATATTGCTATTGTTCCTTCAGAAAAATGTGGCAAATAAAAGTGATAAGAATTTATATGTGTAGATAGTATTCAACATTCAAAAAAAATCTTTGCAGCCAATTTCGAGAAAATCTCGAAAAAGTGAAAAAAAAAGATTCAGTAAATTCGCACTGTCGGATGGATTTTGCCGTCTATGCAATCCAAAAAGTAAATTCCGGCAAACTGAATTAATTAACTAGTTTCGGTCTTAATTTGTTTACAAAGTTAAGCCTTTGCACTTCTATGGCCAGTTGTAACGCTCGCTCTAGCGGTTACGTCGCGCCGGACAAAAAGACAAATTGCCACGCCCTTCATATATATACTACCGATCAGAAGTTTGGGATTAGTAAAAAAATTTAGTTATTTACTAAAATTCTTTAAAGTAAAATATAGTTACATTGTAATAAGAATTTTCCAGTAACGTGATTTATGCATAAATGGCACCTTTTAAAATAAATATTTTATTAACTTAATATACCTCGAAGGATACCTTCATACGCCCTGAGAATTTGCGGTTGCCCAGGAGCGTCATTCACGCATCTATCATGGAACGGATAGAAGAATAGCATCTGCGATGGTGGGAAAGAACGCCAGGGCAGAGGCAAGATAAATTCTTTGTATAGTCATTTACCTACATTCACCAGGGATCTACTGAGCCATAGCTGAAGAGATATAAGGATAATAGTGGGTCTACTAAGAGGGCATTGTAGGCGGCTGAATAGGCACATACACCATTTACTACTAGCAGACAACGCGTTATGCCGTTTCTGCAGGGCAGAGGAGGAAACTCTGGCACACTCCTTTGTGTGTGTGCCGGCCTGGCGAGGAAAAGGTTTCTGCAACTGGGGGCTAGCAATCCCGAAGCCACGAGCTTCATGACGGAGCCACTTTCAGCTTTGCTGGGCCTGATTAAGAGGGCGAAGCTGAGGGATGTCATACCCAGGGGATAACAATAGACCTCTCAATGAAGGTCACAGTGGAATGGCGTGGCCCTCCCCCATCCAATCTAACATCATATAGACTTTGCCCTTTGAGAAACAATTTACCTCTTGGATTTGTTAGTAATTCTCAGAGAATAATTTCTTTCAAATTATTGATTCTGTTTATAGATTAGGACTTTGAATTGTTTGTCAACAAACCATCATTTACTTACTTTTTATTCTATTTTATTAATTGGGATTAGTTCACTCCTTGAGTTTCACGGTTTACGAGTATATCTTCACTGAAGCAGCACTCTGTTTGCTTGCTAATACTATTCTGTTCAGAGAAGTATATGCTTGTTCAAACAAGTTCAAGCATCGTCCTTCACAAATTCTGCGATAATTTTTCAATAATAAAGTAAATATGTTTAGCTTTAAGACATAAATAATATAAATACGCTGCTCACTGTAAATTTTTAGCGAACGAAAAAAATCGAACAGTGAAATTTGAGTATTTAACACAAAAATATTTTTCCCACACTTACAGTCAAAATGTCCGGGTTGCCCGCCCCTAGAGCGGGCTCTGTTAACATACTAGTTTTTTTTTAAAGCCCAAGATCATCCAAGTTACAGCGCTGAAATAGGAATAATTACAATAACAGCTAACTTTTTTTGATCGCTATAGAAACAAGAAGTTTTAAGTTATATTTTATTCGATTTTTTAAATTTATTAGAAAAGTAAATATATTCTCCAAAATCACAAAATAACAGAAAGATAAAAGGATACATAATAAAATATTTTCATATTTTAAATGCTTTTATAGCAAAAAATTATCTATGAAAAGTACTTCTTCTTTCTTATAGTAATTAAAATATTGAAAATTTACAATTTTATTATTTTTTTTAAATAAACGAAATTAAATATAATTATAGTAAATACATAATAATACCTATTTAAGGTAAACACTTAAATGCAATTAATTTAATAAATTTTATTAAAAACATTATACAATACTATAAATAAAAGTAAAAATATTCATAATAAATAAAACGTAAAACCGTTTAGAAGATTTAAATTGTAATTACAGGCTAATGCAGATATTCTGATATACATTATAAGATTATTTATATATACATAACAATCTTTTTATTATCTAAAACCAATTTGCATATTGGGTTCAAACATTTGATTTAATAATAGAATTATCACTAAATTGTCAGTGTGAAATAAATTCTTAATAATAACTAATACATATAATTAATTTATAATATTAAATGACAATGCAACAAAGAGATTATTTAAATATTATAACATATAATAATAAATTTATAATTGTGCGAATAAATAAAGTTTGGTGGATAGATAAGCTTGCTTAATTTTATATAATAACATCATGATAATGAACTATCAAATTTTGTGGAATATTTATTTCTTCTATTACTTTTTTTTTTTTAATTTTGTTCATTTTGTAAAAAATCAGCAACAAGCATCTTAGATTACTCATGTACTAATAGGCACGCATGTTCCTAAGTTAGGAAATTATTAGTATAATTTACTTAGAAGTAAAGCAAAAAAAATAATGTTTTCATAATAGATAAGATAAATTATCGATACAAATAAATAAAACTTTCAGTAATATAATAATATAATGGGTATATTATAAAGCAAAAATTAAATATTTGATTAAATTATAAACATAGTACACTCATTATATTATGTTATTTGGAATAAAATTTCTTAATTAATTTTAACAATATACCATAAGCAAAATATTAATAAAGTACAAATAAAATTAGAAATCTTAAAAGATTATAATATTATAAAATGGTTTTTTAAAGGTGAGTAAACTTTATGAACATAACATTTTAAAGTCGTAATTAACTGCATATTAACAACTCAACTATACATATTAATCAACTTATTTATTAGTTTATATGATTACTTTATATACCAAAAGATAATGATTAAAACAAAAAAAAATTTACTAAGTCTAATGGATAAATTGTAAGCCCTTTTTTTTTATTTCTTGTTTTTTGGAATAGTTTAATTTTTTAAAGTAATTACTAAAAGTAATTTTGACAATTTTGTAGGTATAATAAATGCAGTTTAAATTGTAATAAATAATAAACAAAAAAAATGAACAAATTAAATATCTGTTCTATACAATAGAATCGTAGCAGTTTATTTCATTTTTTTCTTGCGCCATCAAATCTCTAGTAAATTAGTAAATTTCTTTCACTCATTGAACTTGAAATTGCTGAAACGATCAAATGAAACCATTATGTAATATTATGATTTAAAAAAAAAAAAAATTAAAATAATATTTTACTATGCTGTTTGGTATTTCTACCCATCGCTGACGAGTATCGCAGAATTCTTTGAGTAGTAATAGTGCAATTTAACTACATTATCAATAGAGGTGAAGTTGTTCGCATTCATTTTGTTCTCATGTAAACCCAGGAAATCCAACTAAGCGAACGTCAGTAGCCAGTGCGGCCTTTTTATACTAGCCGAAATCATGGCGTAGGAAAGAAGATCTTCATTATCAATCTTTACGCTTCCCCCAACAAAATCGTTCAATGAAAGTAATAAAGATATAGGATGTAGGCTACTGCCGTTCAGTTTGAAGGCATATTTGTGCGAACCTAGTAAGGCATACTTGCCCCTCTTATTGTCTGCAGCTATGCCATAGTTACTTTGAAGTAACTATTTTAATATATACTGCATTACATTATTAAAAAGTAATACGACGAAACAAGTATGAAAGCCGGTTTAAAAACAAATGCAGGCAAATACAGTATTGATATATGATATTAAAAGAAACATCATAGTAAACAAGACTTAAGTGAAGTATGTAGAAGATACAGTTTACTTGGGGCAATTAATTATCTTAAAAATAGACAGAAATAGTGATTGAAAGGAGGAGAGCGATAGGCTGGAGAAAATACGCATTGAGCTGGAGCGATAAGCATTGAGAGATATCTTTAGAAATAGAAATATAAATATCAGGAAAAAAACTAAGTTAGTATATTCTGCCATGTTTAAAAAATGGATGTCAAATATGAACAATTTTAAGCATGTTTTTTTCTAACGTCTAATAGTAATCTAACGGGCTATGTAGAGAACTATTCGGGAGTGAAGAGAAGAGATAGGTTAGATAGGAAGAAGTCAGAAAGAAGACTGGCATGAAAGATATTTAAAAGAAAATCAAAAGATTATTATTTGTTCGTATTATTTTATTGTATTTTTTGTTTTTGTTTTTTTGTTTATATTTATATACTTCTCTCTTCTACTCTAAAATTCCTAATGAAGGCATTATTTATTTGCACCACCTGAAACGTAATGGAAAACATTTTTTTTTTTAAGACTCCCAGGCTATCGCCGTTTAGAAAATTCTTATTACAATTTAACGCTTGGGGATTTAAAAACATATTTTGACATACAGTTTCTCTCTTGTTCTCACTGAACAAATCTTAATAACATTTTGATCAATGCTCAAATAAGCCATATCTTTTCATCGAGTCAAAGTGCATGATTTGTTCAAAATATTTTCTATTCGTATCTGAGATATTTTTCCGTGATAGCCTGCTTCATTTTGTGGTCATCGCCCGGCTTCGGGCTTTCGCCCATCTTCAGGATAAAAAAGTGTGATTACACAGTTCAAAATTGGTTTATACACTATTTGGAAGTGTTTTGTTAAGATCTATCTGGGTTAAAGGGGGTTTTCCATACCTGACTAAGGCACATGTTGTTTTTCATTTTTAAAAGGCACTTATTCAGCATTCCTTTTAAAAATGGAAACATCAATAACTGAAGATGTGCAACTTAAATAATGTTTTGGGGGGAAATTTATATTATTAATTAATTATCATACTATCTTATTCGTTTTAATTGTTCTTTGATTATAGGAGCAATATTTAATCACGAAAGATCACTGCGTCAGTTGTTGACCACATGATGAAAAAACAAATGATAACAAAAACAAATTAATAACAAAAATGATGTGAATGATCGTAAGATGGTATAAATAAATAAATATATTGCTAAAAAATTAAATTGGATAAGCATGCTATTTGACATTCACGTAACATACCTATAATCCACATTTCAAAATTCACATACAACATTCACGCACAATGCAAACTTAAAAGCTGTTTGATGTTGATCTTTTGTGTATGTTTATTGCGTTTTTTGTTATTGTTATTGTGGGAAGAGTGTCGAATAATGGTTCACTAGCGAATTTTGTTTGTTCGTTTAAGTTTTGTGTCTTATGTTCGTGTATTTCGAGTTGTTCAAGTATGTCCAGTTGTGTTCCTTTTATGCCTGCATGTATCAATGTTAATGTGGTGGAGATGTCATCGGGTTTGTGTTTGTTTACGTAGTTTTTGTTACTTTGTGGTTGGTGAAGTTAGAATCAGTTTTGTAGGATCGGATGTGTTTGGAAAAAAGGTTCCCTGATTTTTCTACCGGTCTGGCCAGCATAAACCTTGCTACATTTCATTTCATAAATCCCGCTTCTGTCATACAGTAGTCTCAGTAGATGTGCGGATTTTGTTGCCTAATTTATTGTTAGTTCTGAATGCTGTTTTGGTACCCAGTTTCTTATAAAACTTTGTGAATCTGTATGTGTGGTTTCTGATGTATGTGAATTTGGCAAATTTGTCTGCTGTTTCTTCATCATTCTTACAGTGGCGTGTTTTGTTTTTTAGAAGTTTGTTAACGATGTTCGTACTGCAACGATTTTTCTTGACTATCTTGTAGCTTGTATGTAATTCCTGTTCGTGGGTGTGAGGGGTATAGATTTAAGTCTGTTCATCAGATGTTTAATCGCAGCTAGTTTGTGTTGGGTAGGATGGTTGGAATTATTTGGAATTATTACACCAGTGTTGTTTAGTTTTTGTGTATGGCGTATTCCAGTTTATTATAGTTTCCTGTGAGTCTTATGTCCGTTGAAGTTAAGGGTGTTGTTGGTTTCTTTTTTATATATTAATTTTATTTTATGATTGTTGTTAAAGTAATGCAGCAATCTGTCTATATCTATGTCATTTTACAGTACGAGGTAAGAGTCGTCTTCTTAACGTGCATAAAATGTTACACCGCTCTCCTTTTTCAGCTTTTAGATATGGTTTTAAGATATAGAGAAACCCTTCTTAAACTGGTTAGGCCTTAACAATACACTTCCGTACAGTTTACTGATTTTGCTCTGTGCAAGTTTATATTATCGCACTGTTTTATCAAAACAACCTGATGATGGGCCAACGCCCGAAACTGGTCGATGACCACAAAATGAAGCAGACTCACGGAAAATATGTCTGGTGTTTTCCGGCTTAGCGAACCCAACCACAACTATTTTCAATTTGTATTTGGGTGGAATGATGTATTTCGTACTAAAGTCTATTTGTTCAAGTTATTGCTACTACATTTAAAAGAGGAGAAGACACACAACTTAAGATTCCAATATTGTTGAAAATTGGGATAAGAATTTGTGTGACTTAATTTGAACGTAGTAAACCATTACCCTAAATATTTTATCACATTTATAGGCACCCTATATTGCGTTATTTTTTTTTTTTTCATTCTATTGTTTGACAATAATATCATTAATTATTTAAAAAATAATAATACAATTAAGAAAATATTAGAATGATAGAATATTAGAAGTAACTATTTGAGTATATATTCATTTTAAAGGTGGCTTCGCTTAAAAGTTGGGTAGAGCCCGGCGCTCATTTTAGTCGACCTTGAGTAGTGATCTCAGCACATTTAGTTGGAGAATGACTATAATAATAAAAACATTGTAACAGCAATTAAGCTTACTTAATTTTATTAAGTTTTTAAAACATTAACTACACTATAAACAAAATTAACGGTTACCAGGAAACAAAAAGTTTACATGAATTATTAGTACATAGAATAAGACATAAACCCCAAGTTATCTAGTACATTTCGTCATCATATAGAGGATATTGTTAGAGATTGAAGAAGGCTCCTTATTAATATAGACATGTCTATTCGTTAACGATTAATATATGGCTTTCGCAAGAAGAGGAAAAAAGTCGCAGATCCTTAAGCCGCAGTGCGCTAAGAGTCAACCTGTTAAAGTTTATAATGTAAGAGCCATAAATGGAAATATTCCCTTCAACAAAAAGAAATATGCAAAAAAAAAATATGGCAAAAGAATATTTTGATACACGGCCTCTGATAATATGTCAGTAGTCACAAGTATGTATGCGGATTTTCTTGCCTAATATATTGTTAGTTCTGAATGCTGATTTGACGCCCAGTTTCTTAAGTAAGAGGATTTATGAATTGAAATGTAACGGCGTTTACGTTGGCCAAACCGGTAGCAAAATCAGGGAACGTTTTCCGAACACATCCGATCCTACAAATATCACAAAACTCCCACGGAGTTTGTACTCTTGGAGGAACGTGATATACAATTCCAAAGGAAATACTATTTTGTACGAGCTCTTCATCGACTTACAAGAATGCAGCAGTCCTCGTCGAGTCGTTAATTTCAAATATGCTTGGAATTTTGAATAGGATATGACCAAACAATAAGTTGCTTTTATATTTTTCATTTTTGTATCACATGTTTATTCAATTATTTAATTTTTTTATAAAGCTTGTTTATTTTATATAAAATTTTGTTTCTGATCTGGATATTATAATTTCACTTCGATTCTAAAAAGATTGGCCAAGGTGAAACCGGCCTTATATAATCGAAACACTTTTGATTTGTTACAGAATCTAATGATGAACGAAAATAAAGTAAAAAAAAAAAAAAAAACACCATATCAAACATTCTGTAGTTTATTATTAAAGAATTATTATTGTCTGTAGTTTGAACCAGTCTTTAGAAGTACAAAAATATTTCTATTTTTTAAAATAACTAAGGAGCGTTTAGAGGTAAAATTACTTGGATATTGCTATATAATTAAATATATCTGCAGGGGAGAAAAAGGGGGACTATTACCCCCACCATACTGGTAGTTGTTGGCCATGGACTCTACTAGTTTGTTATGTATTTCTTTAATGTGAACATTGTTTCTAAGTTACAGTTACGTTGTTATAATAACAATAACATGTGTTTAACTAGTATAAAGTAAACAATGCCAGTTTTACCATTTCATAGATACATCGGACCTGGTAATCCTGTAGATAATGGTGAACCAGTTGATGAAGATGATAGAATTGCTAAAGCGCACGATATTAAATATGATAATGCGAAAACTGTAGAAGATGTGAGAAAAGCTGATGTAGAAGCTATATATCAATTTAGAAAGAATTGGCGTGAAGGAAATTGGCATAGCTTTATTGGTGATGTTGGTTTAAGTATAAAATATTTTGTAGAATCTTATACAGGCGTTATTTATCCTAGCATTTCTCAAATTGAAATTGAAAGAAATTGTAAAATAATTCATATAAAAAATATTTTAAAACTTCATTGTGTATTTAAAAATAAACCATTTTTAGAAAAATATGAAAGTAATATATTAGTCCCATCGGAAAATTTAGATTATTCGAATTATGATTTTGTTACACAAAATAAGGTTGACAGTTCAAAATTATCACCTTTTGTTTATGTGCCAATAGAATGGAATGACCTTTATTTAAAATACAGAGCAACACCATTAATTTGGAATAATTGCGTGTTTTGTGATCATAATTACTGTGATATTGATAATTATCCAAGAATAAGTATTAACAAAAATGTTGTTCACTTAAATAACAATAATGCAAAAATTAAATGTGATATTTTCAATTTGGCTTTTTGGTTAAATATTGTATTTATTGATTCTTTGAAAAATGAAAAACATGACCAAATCAACAAATTGATGAATGAAGAATTATATGAATTGAATATTTTTAAAACAGACACCTAACATTTTTTTTTTTCTAATATAATTAAAGTTTTCTTTCTACCAATTTTTTCTACTTTTTTGTTATTCTTTTTAAGGAAAACGATCACAACATAATTTTTTGTTTATTTGTTTATCTTAAATGATTGAGAACGAAATGCATTTTTTTTGTTGATATTTTAACATAAACCATTGTCGATAAGGTTTATCAAGAAGGATGTTACATCAGATATATAACTACTGTACAAATCTATATCAATATAATTCTGGCAAACCTGTCTCTAGATTACTGTACAAGTATCTGTTTATCGTTTTAATCTGTTGATAGTTTTAAACAATTCTTTTCTTTGTATTATGACAAAGTAATTCAAATCTGTATTGTACAATGCAATAAAGTTTCTTCCTTTTATTTATACTTAAGGAATAAACAGGTGCAATTATAAATATTTGTTTATAATTTTTTTATGGCTTAGAGCAATCTATAATTTATTGTTATTTTTTACTTTGTTTGAATTATTTCAGTTAAACTGATTTTTTTATTCTGCTATCCAAATATTTATAGAAAAAAGACGACATATATCTGAGGAGGAAATCAATATGTTCGATTCGTTGATAATTTGATGGTAAAAAATGTACATTTCGTTAACATACATTATGAAACTAAGCGCTGGTTGTATAGCGAAAAGGCAATGCAAATAAAAACAATTGATTCCCTGTTTTTGTATGAATGAAATGCTTCCATTAATGCATTGATCCTTCCATTAATGGATGCATCTATAATTGCAATTATGAACAGATTTTATGTTCTTATGTGTTTTTTTTTTTCTAATTTACTCCTATTATTTTGTAAAGATTAATGTAAAGTTGGCCATTGTTTGTATTTGTTTCCAATAGATTTGTTATGATTTATGCTCACTGTAATTCTAGTCATTTCCTTTAATTTTTTGTAACATATTTGGTTGTCAGGTGTTTGTTTAAATATATAAATTAAGCTAAGATGTTTTATTTATGGGGCTTATCAGTTATTGTGATTGAAAAAAATTTATGATGTAGTGTTACTATAGTGCTTTCTTCCCGGTTATTTCTGTAATAAATTTTGTGATATTTGTAATTGTAACTTAGTTTCTATCTTTGTTTTAAAACAAAAACCTGGTATAAAATTGTTAATTGAAATAAATAAAAGCAGATGAAAGATTGTGTAAAATGTTTTGATAGATGTAATAACCTTCAACAGATGTTTGAGATATTTGCGAAATAATCATTTTTTTTTTTTTTTTTTTTTTTTTTTTTTTAGTTTCTTATATCAAACATTAAAGCAGATACACTAGCCTTCTCCTTCACCAAAATTAATAATATAACATTAATTGAAAACTTGAATATACTAATTCTCTATAGATTTTCCATTTTAACTACTTTATGTAAAAAAAATCTGGTGTGAAACGCTCACCAACTTTCTCTTACTCCAGTTCTCAAAATGATAATTGACAAATTTTATAGTTCGTGTACCAAATTTAATGAAATTCGTCGAAAACTGGAAAAACTGTTCAGTGAAAGAGTACTTCCGGTTTACTAATTTTCTTGAAACTCGGAATTTCAGCCATCTATTTATTTCTAACTAATTATGTTTGGATGATAGAATTGTATAATGAACATGGATAGCACTTTGATGAAAATCTAATCCCACTCCTCCCCTAAAAGTGCTCTTAAAAGAAATTTCCCAGAGAAATGTTTTAGATAAAAGTTGTAGATCTTTGCATGTTTAGTTTATATACGAAGTTTCAAAAAAATCGTCAGAGCCATTTTTGAGAAAATTGCGAAAAAGTGAATAAATCATTTAGTAAAGTGGTAAAGTAAACGCACTTCCGGTTATCCGATTTTTTCAAACTCGGAATTTCAACAACATATTTAATTCTAATTAACATTATTTAGATGACAGAATTGTCTAAAAACTGAAATAGCACTTTAGATGGAAACCTAACCCCACCTCCCCCCCAAAAGTGCCCTTCAATGCATTTTCCCGGAGAAATGTTTCAAATAAAAGTTGTAGCTCTTTTGTATGTTTGATGTTTAAAGTTTAAAGAAAATCGTCGGAGCCATTTTGAGAAAATCGCAAAAAAGTAAAAAACCCAACTAGTAAAGTGGTACTTCCGGTTGAGGAATTTTTACAGATAACGTATAGTCAGATCCCATGGTGACCTCTAAACGGAATATCAAATTTCAACTTTCTACGATTTTTCGTTTTTGAGCTATGCTGTTCACATACATACATACACACACACGGACACACACACACACACACACAGACCATTTGCTAAAAACCACTTTTTGGACTCAGGGGACCTCAAAACGGATATTTCCGTGAAAATTCGATATCGAAAATTTGGACACGATTACAATACTTCCTCTTACTAGGAGTAAGAAAAAGTAATAGTTTAGCTCAAGTCTTGGTCCTAAATTTTTTAATCATATATCAGTATTTCGTGTTTTTTATTTGAATTAACAATTACGATTGTAATTAGAGAAAAATCGATTTTTTCAATTTTATTTTTAAATCTTATGCTGCTTGAATATATTATTCCTAAAATGAATTTAATGTTTTCTATGTCAGTGTCCTAGTGATCTATTTAATGAGTAAATATGAGTTTCATTAGTGAGTGACTTCTCTGTTCCGGTTTCGATTATTTGTCCACAATTAAAATTTACTACTGTTATGCTTATAATAGGTGTAAATATCAATACAAGAAAAAAAAAATCTGGTGTGAAACACTCACACAACTTTCTCTTACTCCAGTTCTCAAAATGATAATTGACAAATTTTATAGTTTGTGTACCACAATTTAATGAAATTCGTCGAAAACTGAAAAAACTGTTCAGTAAAAGCGCACTTCCGGTTTACTAATTTTCTTGAAACTTGGAATTTCAGCCATCTATTTATTTCTAACTAATTATGTTTGGATGATAGAATTGTATAATCAACTAGGATAGCACTTTAGATGAAAATCTAACCCTACCCCTCCCCTAAAAGTGCCCTTAAAAGAATTTTCCCAGAGAAATGTTTTAGATAAAAGTTGTAGATCTTTGCATGTTTAGTTTATATACGAAGTTTCATAAAAATCGTCGGAGCCATTTTTGAGAAAATTTTGAAAAAGTGAATAAATCATTTAGTAAAGTGGTAAAGTAAACGCACTTCCGGTTATCCGATTTTTTTCTAACTCGGAATTTCAACAACATATTTAATTCTAATTAACATTATTTAGATGACAGAATTGTGAAATAAACTGAAATAGCACTTTAGATGAAAACCTAACCCCACCCTCCCCCAAAAGTGCCCTTCAGAGCATTTTCCCGGAGAAATGTTTCAAATAAAAGTTGTAGCTCTTTGTATGTGTGGTTGATGTTTCGAGTTTAAAGAAAATCGTCGGAGCCATTTTTGAGAAAATCGCAAAAAAGTAAAAAATCTAACTAGTAAAGTGGGTACTTCCGGTTGAGGAATTTTGACAGATAACGTAGTGTCAGATCCCACGGTGATGTAAATGGATATCAAGTTTTAACTTTCTACGGTTTTTTTGTTTTTGAGCTATGCTGTTCACATACATACATACATACACACACACACACACACACACACACGGACACACACACACAGACCATTTGCTAAAAACCACTTTTTTGGACTCAGGGAAGCTCAAAACGGATATTTCCGGTGAAAACTCGATATCGAAAATTTGACACGATTACAATACTTCCTCTTACTAGGAGTAAGAGAAAGTAAAAAATGGTTTTCTATGACGTAAAGTTTTATAAAACCGCTAGATGGTGCTGCTTTCAGCGACAGCTTATGTAAATAATTTCACACAAATAAGGCCCTGATGTGTTCTATATTTATTTATTTATTTGGGTGAACATCACACAAACAGGTAAAAAAAAATGTCGTTTTTGGCTGCCACTTATTTCCTACTGACGTAACTACTATAAGAGGTTAGAAATAAATATTTAGTTAAAAATAAATCATAATATTTATAATATATTCTTCTTTAAATCTGTAGTATATTCAAGTAGATTTTGAAGTATTTATTTATTTTTCTCTCTGTCTCTATTTTTTATAACAGCAAAATTTTAAAGGTTTCTAGTGCAAGTTTCTTCCCATAAAGAATATTATAGTCCATTAATGGAGAATCAGTATTTTTTGCAATGTCGTTTACAAGATGTTCCATCGTGACATTTCCTCATGCATACATCAACACACGCACTTCTCATCACATTTTAAACTGTACCATGGATCCTATTTAATATGAAGCTCAAGTTTGAATGAATCACAATGGTGCCTCACTTAAAATCTTTTTCTTAAAAAAAAATGATGTAAAAAATCTCTTGAAACATTTACCAAACTTTCTCTAATTCTACAAGTTCTGATTAACATTGTTTTTAAAAAATCGGAAATCATATGAATTGCTTAGTTAACCTTTTCATGGTTAACAATTCAATTTTCTAAAACAATATGCAAACAGAAGTGAATTTCTTTGTTGGAGACCTGTTGAAGATGTTAAAACGTAATCCATTGCCACTATGAACATCTAGTATGGCTCCCTAGTGTCCCAGCCTTTGTATTATATATATATATACTTGTCTGTAAAATGAGTGAGTAGGAAGGTCTGAGTATATTTATGGTGAGTTTACATAGGGCAAACAATCCCAACTGTTTAAGAGGTTATTTTAGGTCAGTGGTAGCGCGTTGGGCTCCACGAGAAGAACTCAGGTTCGAGTTCAGCTGTGTTGCCCTTATATTTTCTCTTCCTAGGAGCTTCTGCATCTTAGTGGCCGATGATGGGGCGGTGTTGTTTGTTGCGGGGTACCTTTAAAGCAGTTGGTACTTTAAAGTGCTATTTCAGTTTCCTACACAATTCAATCATCTAAGTGGCATTAATTAGAATTAAATATGTTGTTGAAATTCCGAGTTGAAGAATATCGGATGACCGGAAGTGCTTTTTTGCTGAACAGTAGTTTTCAGTTTTCGGCTATTTTCTCTAAAACCGCTCTAACGATTTTCATTAAGCTAAGAATGTGAACTACACATTTAAAGAGGTACAACTTTTTATTTGAAACAATTCTCCGGGTAAACTCATTTAGAGGGCTTTTGGGATAGGTATGGGGTTATGGAAAAGAGTACTCTCCTTTAGTCAAGACTGAATGTGGCAGCATAATCTTCCCACCTTCGACAAAATTTCTTGGATTCCACATTTCTGTAGATCTGCGCTGGAAAGGACATATAGGTTCACTGGCTCCTAAACTTTCGAGCATAGTATTTCTCTTGAAAAAATTAACTCTAATCCTCAATCTCGAGGCCTTGAAGAAAGTAATATATTTTGGAAAATTCCAATCAACGGCTTCCTATGGGATAATGTTTTGGGGAAACCCCCATGTACATCAAGAATTTTCCGCATCCAAAAAAGAGTTATTCGTGCTATGGTTAAAGCAAGACCTAACGAAAGTTGCAGGTTGCATTTTAAAAATAGTAAAATCCTCACGATTCTTTATATCTTTTTCCATCTGTTCATGGTTCTACAAAATTAGAAATAATTACAACACCTTCAACCATAAATAAAATACTCGGAACCGTGACCATTTTCCTTGTCCTCAAGCAAACCACTCATTTTTCACATCTTCTTATTTATTTATGGGTAAGAAAATATTTAATGCACTTCCAATTGAAATTTCATCTTTACCAACAATGAAATTGTTTAAATCTAAACTAAAAACTATGCTCATGGATAGAGTAATATATGATTTGGATGATTTTCTTACATAGACTTGCTTTGTAAAAAAGTTGTTATTAGATTGTTTAATGTATTGACATGTCTTGTTATAATAATAATTAGAAACAAATATATTGTCAAAATAACGAATTTCAAGAAAATTAATAAAGCGCAAATGCGTTTTTACTGAAGAGATTATTCAGTTTCACGATTTTGTCCATAAAAATACCAAGGAATTTCATTAAATTTGATATAAATTTTCGTACTAACAAAAAAAAAATTTGTCAATTAGAATTTTGAAAACTGGAGTAAAAGAAAGTTGTGTGAGTGTTTCATATCAGATTTTTTTTATTTTCTCTTTCTCCTAATAAGAGGAAGTATTGTAATCGTGTATAGCTTTCGATATTCATTGGAAATACACGTTTTGAGGTCCCCTGAGTACAAAAAAGTGGTTTTTAGAAAATGGTATGTGTGTATATGTATGAACGGTATAGCTCAAAAACGAAAAATCGCATCAAGTTCAAGCTTGATATTTTGTTTAGGTATCACCATACAGAAAATAATATCAAATTGTGTATTATTTGAAGAATCTTGCACTAGAAACCTTTAAATTTTTGCTGTTATAAAAAATAGAGACAGAGAGAAAAATAAATAAATACTTCAAAATCTACTTGAATATACTACAAATTTAAAGAAGAATATTATTATAAATATTATGATTTATTTTTAACTAAATATTTATTTCTAGCCTCTTATACTAGTTACGTCAGTAGGAAATAAGTGGCAGCCAAAAACGACATTTTTTTTTACCTGTTTGTGTGATGTTCACCCAAATAAATAAATAAATATAGAACATCAAGTAAAGTGGTACTTCCGGTTGAGGAATTTTGACATATCACCCACACTCACATGCCATGGTGATATCTAAACGGAATATCAAGTTTCAACTTTCTACGGTTTTTTCGTTTTTGAGCTATGCTGTTCACACACAAACACACACACACACATATACACATTTGCTAAAAACCACTTTTTCTGATTCAGGGAACCTTAAAACGGATATTTCCGGTGTAAACTCGATATCGAAAATTTGATAAGATTACAATAATTCCTCTTACTAGGAGTAAGAGAAAGTAAAAATGTAGATGAATGTCTACCTGTCTGTAAGAGTAACATTAAATAGCTTCGGAGAAAATGACCAAAAAGAAAAATGAACTTTCTTTATATAAGGTAGATTTTTGGAAACTAATTAGATTAAAAAAACAAAAATTTGACACGATTACAATACTTCTTCTTTCTAGGAGTAAGAGAAAGTAAAAAATCTAAGAAATGACAGAAGGTTATTCCAAATAACCTTCTGTCATGGTTTATTCATTTACCGGAGGATTCGCTGTAAACTTTCTATAATGTTTCTTTACTTAATAATAAACGATTGTCGAGCTAATATGAAATAAATACGCTATTATCAAAACAAATAAATAAAAAAAACTTACTTTACTTAGAGCTGTCTGATTGTGGAATATATAGTTATTGCATTCTGAAGTTCCTGAAAAATTAAAATCCAAAATAATAATAAAAATGCTCAAAGTAGAAAAAAAAAAAATCGTTTATAGCACTTCTTAATTAGTTGGGCAAGTAGTAAAATACTAAAAGAATCTCGTGATGCTCATTACTTACACATACTTAGGCCCTTAGAACTTCAGCGCCAAACATTAAAATATTGTTTGGAATATAGATATGTAACTATAATGGTATATGAAACAGAATTTCATTTTTCTTGTCACACTTTTTAACAAGGCCTACATTTAATGGTTTTTCGTAGGAGATAATGTAGGAAATTAACTTCCTAATTTTTTTATGTAGGAAATTAGCATTTCTACGTTTTTTACTTTCTCTTACTGCTTGCTGGTAAGAGGAAGTAATGCGATTGTGTACAAATTTTCGATGTCCGGTTTTCAAAGGAAATACATGTTTTGAGTCCCTTGAGTTGAATTCCGAAAGAATGATTTTTAGAAATTGGTCTTGTGGATGTGTATGTGTGTGTGTGTGTGGGGGGGGGGGGTCAACATAACTCAAAATTGAAAAAAATCATAGGAAGATCAAACTTGATAAAAAATTAGTTTAAATGGTAAACAATAAAATTTTGAACAAATTCAATCAACCGGAAGTTACACGTTTCTGAGTGGATTTTTCAGTATTTTTGAAATTTTCTAGATGAAGGCTCCTATGATTTTATTTAAACTTGGAATAATTACTACTCATATAAAGAGGTATATCTTTTATATCTTGAATATTTTTTTTTTTTTTAGGAAAATTCATTTAAGAGGAGTTTTTTGTAGAAAATGAGTTCACCGGAAGTGAAATTTTACTGAGCGGTAGTTTAATTTTTTTTTTGCGACTTTCTCTATAAAGATGCCAACGCATTTCATTAAACTTGTTATCCTAACCATAATTATAGAGACCTATCACTTTTGTATGAATTAATTTTCCGAGTAAAGTCATTCAAGGGGAGGTTTTGGGGAGAAGTAAAGTTATGCTTTTTTTTTATAAAGTTTGAACCTCCCATTCATATCTTAAAGATAGCTAAACATCTATTAAGAATTATATTGTAACGTTTTTCCCTCTAAACTAGCTGCTGCATCTAGTTTCAAGTGGGTTCGTACAGATAAAATACTCTAAACTTCAATAAGAAAACACCAATTAATTGTTATACACAATAAATTACAAATACAACACTTAATAATAATTACTTCTCAGTTTAAACCACAAAAGTTCACTTTGTTAACTTTTTATATACTTTCCACAAACGTACACTTCGTTTGCAACCAGAAAAACTCTCTCAACTCTCTGTGGTCGCACTATTTATACCGGTGGGGAATGGTCTGGAACTTCCTCGATTGTTCCAGAGAGAGCTAGAGCGCCGCCAGCGCTTCCCAGCGGCCACTAGGAGAACCTGAGGTACCTGCCTTCTCTCCTAGATGGCACCACTGGCTGCTTACAATATATTAGAATAGACTTAGTCAATTATAACTTTGTAAATCGCAGTAAGAGAAAGTCGTGTGAGTGTTTCAAACCTAAGTTGTTTATGTTAAGTCAAGAATTATGGCGTCCGGAGTTTACCAGTCCACTGCCGGTCTCCGGACAGTGTTCTCTTGTTACGACAACATTGTCCATGCTGAGACCTCCGCATGGTAATCCAGCGTCCTGCCTCTGTGCTAATCCCTTCCCTTAGCTTTGCTATTTAGCTTTTCTTTTCCTAATGTCTGAAGGGAATTGTGTCATGAGCGTAATGAGCTCTCAAAATAGCCAGGAGTAAGTAATGTGCCTTGAAACACTATTGCAGTGAATACGTATTCTAGGGAGCCATTTCCTAATGGTCTCAAAAGATAAATTAATGGAAAAAGTTACAATGAATAAAAAAATTATTTAGCCGTAACTAAAATTAAAAATTCTGTTAATAAGATTGAAGCCATTGGATTTTTTTTTTTAAATACTGGATCTTTCATTGCAGAAATTTGCTAAGACAACTTTGCTTTTATCTAAAAATAATGATATCTAATATAGCATTTAGGTATATCGTCTAGTGTTTCATTCCACGTATATGAATAAAAAAAATGTTCAGCCTTTAAAACGGCTTTAACGATGACACACTTCAGCTACTTCAGTTATCAGACAATGGCCTTCCAGGGAAAAATGTATTAATAATAATAATAATAAGCAAACTAGGCAAATTTTGGAATGTACACAATTTTGGCGTTAATTAAATAACTAAATATTATATTTCTTGTATATTGTTTTTTTTTTTATTATAATATTAATATTTTGCAATAAAATTATTATTTTTCGGCGGGCAACCAACCTTTTATTGGTGGAAATAAATGAAAGCAATTGCCCTAGAAACTCTTTACTTTTTATATAGGACAATTTTTTGCTCTCTTTCCTCTGGCATTGGCTGCCCGAGCTATGGGTATTTTAACGCAAACTAGTGCCAAAATTGAATTTGTTAATCCATCCCAAATCTGTGATAAAATCCTTATAGTCTAAAACATTATAATTGGAAAAGTATAAAACTTAAAAAAAAATACTAAATTTAGCTAATAGTGCTTCATAAGTTTGACATAAAAATGAAATGGACAGTAATAGGTTTAAATGAAGAAAATAGAAAAATGTTGATAATTTACCTTCTGATAACAGTTTCTTCAATAAAAATCCAAATTTCTTTTTCCTTATCTTCAATGAGTAAATTATTTTGATGAATACATTCTTTACAGTTCTGTTTATCCGTGCTTCTTGTGTTATTATTGTCACTAGGATTTGGGTGATTCTAATCTCTATAACAATTTGTAACAATTATTTGCAAAATTATTTAATAATAAGTAAAAACGAGTTTCTGTATAATATTAATTTTTTTGATATTTTGTAAAATAAATGAAATTTTAATAAAATGATTTTTCATAATTTGTATGATAATTTTATTACCAAAATGTAGATTTAGATATTCGACATCCATGAAAGCAATTGGATACAGCATCAATTTCTTCCAAAAGAAAAACCATTGTATGAATATAATCAACTTGTTATCCATTGTATTTCCTTCCAAGATTTTTGGAAAAATATCTAGCCTGTTTCCTAAAATGCAAAGTATAACACTGTTATAAAATATAGCAATTTTTTTTTAAGTTTTTGACAAGGAGTTGATAAACAAAATAAAATAAATAATTATTATGATTTTATTGAGGTAAACTAACATTTAATGAAACAAGATTATGGATCTACAATAAGCAGAACAATGTCTTATAAAAAAAGAGTACTTTTTAAATCGATTAGTCACTATTATCACTATCGATTCTTATCGATTCAGATACAGAAAAATTTCTTAATTTAGGCTCTCAGAGAGAATTATTCTTTTGATTTATATCGGTTGGTTTGTTTAGATTTATATCTATTGTTAGACATAGTAGTCTGTTTCTAGCCTCAGACACTAGTTCCCTATTAAAATGAAAATTCTTTGGATATTTTTATTATGCGAATGAAGTAGAAAAAAAATACGGGAAGATGATGAAAATTTGGCTCTTTTTATATCCTTCGCATTTTTCATTTCATGCTAAAATTTTTCTGATATATATATTAATAAAAAAGTAAAGATTCGTTCTTTTGAAAACCTGATTATTTAAATATAGCATATCCCTCAATCTCCTCTAAGAGGAAGAGGACTAGTCAATTGTAATGTTATGGTGTGATGTTGTGTATTTGTAGTAGCTGGTTGTGTAGCACGAGCGGTCTTGTATAAAGGGCTTGTAAGTATGTTTGAGGAAAAGATAGAAGTAATAAGAATAATTAAGAACCCACTGGTAGATTAAATAAAATATATTCTCTAAGAAAAATTAAGTTACTTTGAATATCTCAATAGCTTATAATAATTTCTTATAACGTATATAGCTCTGATGTTTCCACCTTGATTTCTAGCACAAGTCTGTCTTTAAAATATCTCTTCTCTTTGTTTCTTCAATTCCTCCCCTGTGAGGAGAAGGGGTAGTACAATGCCATAATTGTTCTTGAACCATACAAGTAACTGGACTTCTTCTACCTGGCTTGCCCTTTTGCAAGGGTATGTCACATATTTTGATAATTTTGATTTATTTATAAATTAATATATTTTAATGTTTTGCATCCATCACACAATTCTTCAGGGATTTTGCCATCTCTGCGGGTATCCCAGCGTAACAACACCGAACAATATGCACATAATATATGTATAGAGTCGACAGAGGTGGTTGATGTGCGAAACTGTTCAGATTTAGCGAACTTCACACACTCAGTAACAATTACACATTATTTTATTTGTAGACGGCTATATTCTGTATATTCTGTCTCCTTGTCAAACCGTCTTCTTGAGGATTCGCAAGCGGCAATAATTGTCGTCTGCGGAAACGCCCAAACCGTGTGCCTGCGTTTTACTCACTGCAGAGGTTTACTCTCACAGCTAAACCACAAAGGTTTCAACCTGAGGATGCAGTGGGTACCCAGTCCCATCGGGCTAGTAGGGAATGAGAAGGTGGATATCCTGGCTAAAAAGAGTGAGAATTAGGAGCAATGCCCACTTAAAAGCACCCTTAAGTCAGATAAAGAGCAGATCGAGTCGGCGATTAAGCGCAGAGCGATATAGCGCCCTTGCAGAAGATAGAAATGGCAGCAGCTGGCAGATAGAGCTCTTTCCCGCAATATACCTCGCGATGTAAGAGTTGCAACGTTTTGTCTGATAACCGGCCACGACTATCTGTAAGCTCACTTATATAGGATTGGCGTGGTTGAGAGTCACCAGTGCCCACTATGCCAGGAAGGGAAAATGGATGCAGAACACCTGGAAGTTTGGCGCAGCCTTAAAGGATTTTCGCGACTCTGCCTACCAGTGAGTTCGGCAATGCTGCAGCGCGCGCGAGTATATTGGGCCGCACGACACCGTATGGCACGCTGCCACGGATGGGCGTTGGCTAAAAAAAAAAAAAATATTCTGACTATAAGTTAGCGACATTAGATCTTCCCTCTGCAAACATCCATATTTTTCAATCATATTCACCGCTGAGACAATAATTTATCTATTTATTCAACAAGTTTGAATACCAATAAGGTATGTATAAGAAATTTTCGTAAAGAACAAAGCATACAAATAACATGATAACCACTCTTCTCCGTAAAAAAAACTATTGTTACAAAACCTGAACATGGAAAAGGAAAACCGGATAAATCATTAAAATAATCGACCAATGAAAATCTTCTCGATGGCAATAGCTTGTGCGGACGATGTTGCAGGTGGGCTGGATATTAAAGTAAATCGCCAGTTAACTGATTAAATTTAAGTCGCCCTGAGATGGAACAACCACGGACAGATTGGAAAAGAGCGGGCAACGTGCAAATGTAATGAGGAGTGGGTTCATAATTTCAAAGAAAGGAAAAAAATTGCTGCTGAGTTTCAAGCCAATAAAAGATGGACTCTGTTAAGTAAGAATGAAAGGTCGTTTTAGAAATATCAAATACTTTTGGCCTATACCCTAGCTGAACATGCAGCGAAGAAGGTAAGGAAGGTTTTTATGATGTACTGTCTGATAAGAGTTTGTATTACTAGGAGTTTTTCATGCAGAGATCAGAAGAGAGGTTGTAGTTGGGAGAAATTCATTAATGAAAAGGCCAACGAGAATGGAAAAGTATTAACTTTGGCTCGCGGCTTCGAAGAAGTGATTGTAAAAAGTACTTGTTTTTAGGAGACCAAGTTAACCAAATAGATCATACGTTGGTTTCGGCAAGACATTACGCTTCGTTTTTAGAGGACAACAAATTGTAACTCTCCCTTCCTGGGCAGATGTAAGCTTTGAGAGAGATAACACCTAAACATGAATAGCCTGAGGTCGATAAGATTCGAAAATTTAAAAGGTGAAAAATGGGATTGTTAAAAAAAAAAGGTCAAAAACGGAAACGGATGTGCGGAGTAGAAAATTTTATCTTCAGTAATTTTGGGCTGACTTAATGTATTGTGGAAGAAATTGTAGGGGACCACCAGCTGGGGGTTCAGTAGAAACAAAGTACCAACCAAATATTCCGCCTTAGGCAAATCCTGGAAAAATCCCATGAATATGGAAAGATCCATATCTGCTGTTTATCGATCTTAAACAATCGTTCGACAGTGTTCACAGAAATAAACTGTTTTTGGCTTTGAAACGTCAAGGAATACGAATACAAACTGATACGGTTGGTGAAGAAGGCAATGAGGGGTGCCTCTGCAAAAGTTGGCAATGAAATTGGTGAGTCTTTCCGATAGGTGATGGACACTCTGCAGTGCTCTTTAATCTGCTTCTATAAAAGTAGTAAAATCATTCGATGATATAGGTAATATATTCTGTAAAACATGGCAAGTTAGCCTATGCAGATGATCTTAAGATTGTAGCCCTCTACTGACAAATGGAAGAGGTTTCTAATGTTATAGAATGGGAAACAAGAAACTTGGAATGACCGTTATTAAAGACTAGATTAAATTTATGAGAATCGGAGCCTCACAACAGTGAATTCAAGATATGGAGATAGAATCCTATAAATTTAAGGGTTAAACAGTTACTTGTATATAGGATCCGAAATCAATAGTTAAAATAATATGCAAAAGGAAACTATAAAATATGATTATGGTAGGCAATAATGCGCATTTCGCAAATATCGAGTTTTTTCTCCACATTGATTTGGAAGATCTCTAAATGGAATTTAGAACTATCATATGACCAGTTTTATTAAGGACGGAGACTTGGATATTAACGGAAAGTATGAAAAACAGCTTGCTAATTTTTGAGAGAAAACTAGAAAAATCATGGGTGCAGTGAACGATTGTAGCAAATGGAGAACAAGAACCTACAAAAAATCCGAGTTGTTTATTAAAAATGAAAACATAGTTCTATTTATTAAGAATAATAGAAATTCGACGGCTAAGAGATTTGGAAAGGACCGAAGAATGCAGTAGAATTAAAAAGATTTTGGATTGGAATCCAGGATGTACGGTAAGAGAAATAAAAAGGACGTCCGAGAAGAAGATAAGACGACTTAATAGCCGATCTAAAATAAGATGGGAGTGAGGAATTGAAGGACCGTGGTTCTCAACTTGGATTGATAGTATGGAAACATTCAGGTGGCTAAGATTCACGTTGGACTGTAGGCCGGAGAAAAATAAAGACAAAACATACTTACTTACGATACCGTATATGTCAGTAGGATGGTAAATCCGCATCAAAAAATAGATAAATATTAGATTTTTCATAGCATGCTACTTTTCTTTAATTCTGACTGGTTCGGATTTTGTTACATTGCCAGAGTCGGATTCATCTAGACGTTGACAGTGATGTTTTCAATCAATCTGCGTTGACAGCAAGTTTGCAAGTAGAAGTCAAAAATCTTACATGAACTTAATGAACGAGACTTTCAGGATGGAGGAAAATCTGAAACCGGTTAGAACTAAGTAAACGTAGCATGCTATGAGTACAGTCTCAGAATTATCGATCATCGTGGTCCCTAATCACTCCTATTCAACAATAGGCATCAATTTACTTTTTTAACTTATTTTGTTGTTATGTATATTTTTACTTTCTCCTACTCCTCGTAAGAGGAAGTATTGTAATCGTGTCAAATTTTCGATATCGAGTACCGGAAATATCCGTTTTGAGGGCCCTGAGTCCAAAAAAACGTTTTTAAAAAAATGGTCTGGGTGTATGTATGTATATGAATAGCATAGCTCAAATACGTTAAAATCGCAGCAAGTTGAAACTTGATATTCCATTTAGGATCCACCATAGGATCCGACAGTAGGTTATCTGTCAAAATTCCTCAACCGGAAGTACCACTTTACTGAATGATTTTTTTTTTTTTACTTTTTGCAATTTTCTCAAAAATGGCTCTAACGATTTTCTTGAAACTTGGTATATCAACTACACATACAAAGATCTACAACTTTTATTTGTAACATTTTTCCGGGAAAATGTATTAAAGGGCACTTTTAGGAGAGGGGGCGGGTGGGTTGTCCTTTAAAGTGCTATTTCAGTTTATTGCAGAATTCTAACATCTAAATAATATTAATTAGAATTAAATATGTTGTTGAAATTCCGAGTTAGAAAGAATCGGATGACCGGAAGTGAGTTTTTAGTTTTTTTCAATTTTTGCAATTTTCTCCATAAAAACACCTTCTAATTTCATTAACTTTGGTATACTTTTTTTTTTTATGATATTTATTTACACCTGTTATAAGCTTAACAATAGTAAATTTGTTAATTGTGGGCAATTCATAGAAACAGGAGCGGAGAAGTCACTCAGTAGTGAAACTCCGAGTTATTCAGTAAGTAGATCACGAGGCCACTGACGTTTTAGTCTTCTAGTTGAATTTATAGGGTTAGTTAGGGATGCAAGTTCACGGACGAGAGGATTGACATGAGATGATAAACTGTTGTGAAATCTGTTGTAACGGAATAGGATTTCTTGACGGACGTATGGTATATTTAAGTTTGTGTGGATTGTATGATGATTGGTGACAAAGAAAGGAGCTGAAACGATTTTTTGGAGGATTTTGGATTGACGTGTTTGGATACGATTATAATTAGATCGTTTGGTTGAACCCCACAGTTCGGCGCCGTAAGCCCAAATAGGTTTAAGTATGACTTTGTAGATTAGAAGTTTGTTAGTAAATGTTAGGTTAGATCGTTTGCCAAGTAATCACATTAGCATTTTGTAACGTTGAAGTAGTGCCTGTCGTTTGAGTCTGGTATGTGGATTCCACGTAAGGCGCGGTCCAAGTAGAGTCCTAAGTAGCGAACTTTTTGTACTGGGGGTAAAGTGACATTGTCATAATAAACTGGAGCAGAAGTGAGTCGTCTGAGAGTGAAGGAAATTGTTTGGCTCTTTTCAGCACTAATTTTGATTCCCCATTTGTTGAACCATTTTTGGTTGTGTGAGTGTATCACACCATTTTTTCGCGTGATTTCGTTGTTAGCCAGTAAAATTATGTTGGTTGAAAGAAATTCTTGCTTTTTGTTGATTTGAAATCCTCCTAAGATAGTTTTGTGTGACTTTTTATTTAAATAGCAAAGGAGGATATAAAGTAGAAGCAATTTGTATTAAACTTCATAGCCAGACCTCACTGGATATTAGATAAATAATTATTAAATAACGATATTGCGTGTCTGCAGAGTTATTTACTCTGTGTGTAGTAGATAATTACTGGGTTCGATTCCTGATATTAGAAATAAAGTTTATTAATACAAGTATTATATTAAACTATATTTGCTTAACTAGTTCGTGACACGTGCGAATTAGTCGTATCCAAATGGACGTAAAGGTCGTCTGAAAAAAAATGTAATTTTAATTTTAATTATGCGATAACTGAAACATTTATACTTCCACTTTATAGGTTTCAACGTTACTTCTAATTTATTTTTAAAATTAAATCCATTCCACCAGTTAATAGAGGAAAGAAATGCCAATCACACTGTGTTAGCAACAAGTGTTAATTTTTTTTTTCTAACGTTAGCAATGTATTAGAGATCACCCTAGCAGATTCTATTAGCGCTCTAAGCGCTGCAAAATTAAATCTTTCTTACAATCATATCTTTTTGAGACTTAGTTAACAGCCAACTACAATATTCGATATTGTTAGGTAGCAGATACTTTACTACTAATAGCTTTTAAGACATATATTAATCTAGCAGAGCTTCGCTGATTAATCACTCCGCATTAAATCTTTTGTTTGTAAAAGGAAAAAATCTGTAACTCTATCACGAATTTGTTTCGGAGAAGAGAAGATAACTTAGACAATATTATTATTTTTAATTTGAAATTTTACAGCTGAAAGAGAAAGTTGCGATCATATCAGATTTCCGAAGTAAAGTATTCACCGGAAATACATTTTGTTTAAAGGTACTTATAATATGTTTCCTGTGACTGGTATATGTGTTCACAAAATATATCAGACAAACCAAGCATGACATTTGCTACGATTGCACTACTATCCATCCATAACTCAAAATATTTTCTCCAATGCTGCTTAACTTTTTAAATTTTCATTAACTGTTTGTAATTTATGTTTAAAACTTTAAAAAGACTGTTATCTGACCCATTTAAACACTAAAAAAAAAAAAAAAAAAAAAACGTAAAAAAGATAATAAAACAGAACAAAGAACTTAAAAACCTTACGAAGTTAACCAGTGATGCGAGAAGATAGATATGGACATAACCCTTTAACAGCAATGGACCCTTCCAATAAATGTGTACACCCCCTTAAGGAGAGTTTATGCCTTCTATCAAGGTCAACACAATTCTTTCTCATTTTTGACTTAACGCTCTAAGAGCGTTTTTTTTTTTTTTTTCGCAATCATTTTCTGTATAAGTTTAATTACCTATATTTGAAATAATCACTTTTATTTGAAACATTTTCTCGGATAATACGTACGGCCTCACCCACCACTTTGAGAAAAAATTTTGAGATCCGTTAAAAGAGCACGTTGTCAGTTCATTTTTTTTTTTAAATTATATTGAAAATTCTTTATGAATTTTTTTCTATAGTTTTTTTTTTGTCATTTTCTCGAATTAAAATTTCCCAGATTTTCTTTGATTTTCTACAATTTTCTTGCGCTTGCAAATAATACAAGCTTGCATGCGCTTGTAATATGCCATCAATGCACCTAAAACTTGTTAAGCTTTAAAAAGATTCTAAATTATAGTCTTCAGACGTAATCACTCACAAACTGCAAGGAGTAGTCAGTTTTGAAATCAGGCTTATGACAAATCCCGTATTTTAAGAAGAAATAGAACCAATTTCAATATAATGGATAATGTGAGAAGAAGAGAGAATTTAGAGTGAAAGGTTTTTTAAGATCAAATGAATATGTGCTGACCACTGTGTAATGAGAGAAAACATACAAACTGCAAGGAGTAGTCAGTTTTGAAATCAGGCTTATGACAAATCCCGTATTTTAATAAGAAACAGAACCAATTTCAATATAATGGATAATGTGAGAAGAAGAGAGAATTTAGAGTAAAAGGTTTTTTAAGATCAAATGAATATGTGCTGACCACTGTGTAATGAGAGAAAACATACAAACTGCAAGGGACTTTATAATAGAAGTTAGGTAGCGAGAGATATATAAAGATGAGAAAGGTAGTAGAAGGTTGCTGACTGGTTGTTAACTCGTCGTAAACTGTTGTAGAACTGTTCTCCTGTAAGGCTAGCTCGACTGGATATATATAGAATCTCCCATCCTAGTCTTGGGCCTATGTAGCAAAAACTAGATTGATTCAATTTTGTTTATCTCCGCTCTTCGGATGCTGTTACATCATCCCCTCTCGCATCTATGAGAAACTTCCAAAATAGCGACTTTTTGTTTTTGAGATATTCTGTTAACACAAACACTCACACCATTCGCTAAAAACATTTATTTCTTATTGAGGGAACCCCCAAAACAGGTGTTTCCGCAAAGGAATTATTTAAATCAATGGCAGACAATGTATTCTACAGGTGACAAAAGTTTGTTTTACAAATCAATGAATCGCACTGTAAATAAGAAACCCTAGTTTCACACAACAGCTCCATCAAAAAGATTTTGCCGCCTTATTTCACATCTAAGAATCAATCATGGAGTATGCAAAGAATATCTGCATAAAATTGGTGTGGTAAACTCTCCATTATTATGTGCCTTATTTAATGAAAATGAAAGCCCAGAACACATAATTATGATATGCCCAAAGTATAATATTAGGCGAGAACTGTTTCTTAAGAAAGTAAGTACGGAACTAACTAATCCTTTTAATTATAAGACACTACTTGCGGAAGCCAACGTAAAAGTTTACAGTAAGATAGTTGAACTTATTGATAGTATACAAATAAAAATTTAGCATTTAAAGTATATACATATGATAAATTAAGACTTTTAAATTAGGATTACTCTTAAAATAGATTTAGGTTTAAAGGAGGTGCGAGGAATATTGAGTACTACACCCCCACAGAATGAATGAGTTTGTGAATGTTGGAAGGAAATTTAATAATTTGTGCGAACGTATTTATTAGCATGTGTGTATTTATTAGCGAGAATGGATATGTAGGTTAGAGCGTGAATCATATAATATGAGCGAGTTATGAAAATAGTTGTATATAGTTTTAAATTAGGTTTAGGTTTAACGGGATAAGAAGAATATCAAGTACTTCATCCCACATTAGGATACCCTACATAGGTTCATTGTGACTAAGACTAGTATTATGTGTATAATAGATGTATACTTCAATGATTGGAAAGTTAGTAATTAATATTTATGAAAAATTAAATAAATGTTAGGACCAGAAAACTATACTGATTATAGCCTTAGATTTTAAAGAAAAAAAAAAAATCTGGTGTGAAACACTCACACAACTTTCTCTGAGTGCAGTTCTCAAAATTATAATTGACAAATTTTATAGTTAGTGTACCAAATTTAATGAAATTCGTCGAAAACTGAAAAAAAAGTCCAGTAAAAGCGCACTTTCGGTTTACAAACATTCTTGAAACTCGGAATTTTGGCCATCTATTTATTTCTAATTAATTTTGTTTGGATGATAGAATTGTATAATCAACTATGGCACTTTAGAGAAAAACATAACCTCACCCCTCCCCCAAAAGTGCCTTACATGAATTTTCCCAAAGAAATGTTTTAAATAAAAGTTGTAGATCTTTGTATGTTTAGTTTATATACGAAGTTTCAAGAAAATCGTCGACACATTTATGAGAAAATCGCGAAAAGTGAAAAAATCATTTAATAATGTGGTAATGTAAAAGCACTTCCGGTTATCCCATTTTTTGAAACTCGGAATTTCAACAACATATTCAATTCTAATTAACATTATTTAGATGACAGAATTGTGTAATAAACTCAAACAGCACTTTAGAGGAAAACGTATCCCCCCTCCCCCAAAAGTACCCTTAAATGCATTTTTTCCGGAGAAATGTTTCAAATAAAAGTTGTAGCTCTTTGTATGTGTAGTTGATGTAATAAGTTTCAAGAAAATCGTTGGAGCCATTTTGAGAAAATCGCAAAAAAGTAAAAATCCAGTAGTAAAGTGGTACTTCCGGTTCAGGAATTTTGACTTATAACGTACTGTCAGATCCTATGTTGATACCTAAACGAAATATCAACTTTGAAAATTCTACAGTTTTTTGTTTTTTAGCTATGCTGTTCACTAATACAATCACATACACACATAGACTTAGGGGACCTCAAAACGGATATTTCCGGTGAAAACTCGATATTGAAAATTTGACACGATTACAATACTTCCTCTTAATAGGAGTTAGAGAAAGTAAAAAAGGAAAAACCATGGTATTCCTATGGAAACTCAATTTCGAAAAGCTGGCACGATCGCAATGCGTCCTCTTATGAGGAGTAAGTGAACGTAAAAGTACTTTCTGAACAGATGCAAAATTTTGCCACGCAACAAGGATTGCATTTCATAAAAGAAATTCTCTACTTTAATTTTGAATAAATATGTTACTCCTAATGAGTGTGGGCCACATTAGATTGTTACTAGCCATGATTATTTTTATGTCTGCTTTACAGAAATTAGGGCTTGTAGAAGTCTTGTGCTTATACACCGCAAGTGTATGTATGTGTGTGTTGTATGTGGTATATCTGTCGGTGAACGAAAAATCACGATCTAATTCAGGATATTCTGCTTAGGTATCAACTGACTCTAAAGTTTTCAGTTAAAAATGGGAAACCGTAGACCGAAAATAGGAACCGATTATTGAATTTTTTTTTTCGTTTTTCGCCATTTTCTCGAAAACAATGCTTACACTTTTCTTTAAGATGGATATAGTAACATCCGAGATCTAATATTTTATCTAAGCGCTTATCAAATTTGTGTTTATTCATGTTATTTCTGTTTTTAAAATAAATAATTAAGAAAATTTAATTGTTCTTTTTTCCCTATCAAGAGAGATTCCTCTTACATTCTATTTTATATTTTGTCTAAAATAGTCCTTATATTAATTTTTATTTTATAAAAGACAGATTTTGTTATGCGTATTTTTTTTACCTTCTCTTATTCCTGGTAAGAGGAAGTATTGTGATCATGCCCGATTTTCCAGATTGAGTTTTCAATGTTTTTAGCGAATGGTGTGTGTGTGTGTATGTGTTTCTTTATGTTAACGGAATATCTCAAAAACAAAAAGTCGCAAGAAGCTCAAACTAGGTATTCCCTTTAGATACTACCTCCGCACTAGGCAAGAAGATTACGGCCACAATACATCAACCGGAAGTGAGTGAATGTTTTTCTTTCTTTTTTTTTCATTTTTTTTTTTGCGATTTTTCGAAAACGGGGCTCCACCGAATTGGAAATGGTTACAGATACAGGTACATACAGATATTATCAATGAGTCATTTTATATAATTAATTTTTAATATAAACGTGTTGAAGATTTTAAGTTTTACTTTCTTACATTCACTTATTCCTATTAAGAGCAAGTATTTTAATCGTGTCAAATTTTCGATATCGATTTTTCACCGGAAATATCCATTTTGATACTACCACCGCACTAGGCAAGAAGATTACGGCCACAATACATCAACCGGAAGTGAGTGAATGTTTTTCATTCTTCTTTTTTCCCTGAGTCCAAAAAAGTGGTTTTTACCAAATGGTCTCTATGTATGTGTGTCTGTACATATGAATGTATGTGAACAGTTGTGTTCTGGAAATTCCGAGTTTGAAAAAAATATGATGACCGGAAGTGCGTTTACTTTACCACTTTTCTTAATTAATTTTTTTCACTTTTTCGCGATTTTCTCAAACATAGCACCGACGATTTTCTTGAAACATCGTATATAAACTACGCAAACAAAGATGTACAACTTTTATTTAAAACATTTCTCCGGGAAAATTCATTTAAGGGCACTTTTAAGGGGGGGGTTATGTTTTTCTCTAAAGTGCTATCATAGTTGATTATTATATAATTCTATCACCCAAACAAAATTAATTAGAAATAAATAGTTGGCCAAAATTTCCGTGTTTCAAGAAAATTAGTTAACCGGAAGTGCGTTTTTACTGAACAGTTTTTTCAGTTTTGACGAATTTCATTAAATTTGGTACACTAGCTATAAATTTGTCAATTATAATTTTGAGAACTGGAGTAAGAGAAAGTTGTGTGAGTGTTTCACACCAGATTTTTTTTAGATTAGTTTCCACCTTGACTATTAAGTTATACAGTATAATGAAGACCAAGGATAAGAGAAAGTAATTAGTATTGGAAATGTGTGTTGGTGTTTGAAAATCGTTGGATATGGCGACTAAAAATGAGTGTATGCTCAAACACGTTAATATGGCGGAGTTCTGGTCAAAAAAAAGAAGAAGAAAACTCCCTGTTTAAAGAAAACTGTTCTATTTTGTAATAATTGTATTAACAGCAATAAGAGAAAGTTGTGTGAATGTTTCACACCAGATATTTTTATCTTTCGTCTATTTGATTAATTTATACAATATCATTAACAATTATTATACCTGTCAGAGATTACAAGTTATTCATCTTACATTTGCATTAATACAACTAATTATTATTATAAGTTGAAGGAATAAATTAAATATGATAATCAATTGATATTTGATGGATCGTGTCCATAATTAGCCATAATGGATTGTTAATAATTTGTCTTTCATATTAGTTTCAGTGTCAGACAGAGTAGCCTCTAACTTGACGAGATTTGATAATTATGAATAACAGATTATTTTAGCCTGTATAATCTGTTATTAGTATTGAGCATTAATTGATCAGGTATACTTAAATAGGATTTAGTTTGGTTGAATTATCAAAATATTCAAAACCTTTTTCAAACTACTTCATATAACATACGAAATTTGTTCCTTTCAGTTTCTTTTTTCCCAATTTTGCTATCAGTAGCGTCTTTTTAAAAGCAGAGAAACTTGTGCATTACTTCGCATTGGTTTCTCAAAAGATTTTTGTAAAAAGCATCTAATGAGTTATTTGAAAGTTTTGCCGGCTAGTTATGTTTACCGAATTTACTGTTTTTCGTTGGAAAAAGCCTTTTTTCATATGTTTCAATAACTTTCAATAGTTTTTTTTACATGTATTAATATTTCTATATTTCTTTCTTTGATTTTCTACAATTTTCTTGCGCGTGCAAATAAAACAAGCTTGCAGGCGCTTGTAATATACTATTAACGCACTCTAAAACGCTGTTAAATGTTAAACTTTAAAGAGATTCTAAATTATAGTCTTCAGACGTAATCACTCACAAACTGCAAGAAGTAGTCATGTCTGAAATCAGGCCTAAGACAAATCCCGTATTTTAAGAAGGAACAGAATCAATTTCAATATAATGGATATTTGTTTCTTGGAAGTATTTTGTAAAAATATACTTTATTTCTTTTAAATTTGAAAATATATTTATTTTTCATTTTCATATGTTTATTGTATTTATATTGCCGGTATGAGAAGATCTACTTTTATCACTAAGTAGTTTTCATTTAGTTCTATTCTTTACTCCACTAATTGATTAAATAACAGGTTGTAAAGCTTGGCGGCTCAACTAACTAAAGATATAAAAACCCAATATTTTCATAATAACCGAAAAAATAATTATACAATTAACCAATTTCCGCACATAAAAAAAAATTAATGACAAAAAAAAAATTTTCATAAATACGCAACACATATATAATAAACAATTATGTTTCTATGAGGCACATGCCTTCTAGATAGGCTGCGCCTTCCCCGAACAAAATAGATCGGCAGCCAGCTTTTCCTACTGAGGCATAATATATGCACCTAATCCAATAAAATTACAAAGATTAATCTGATTATTGTGGGCATAAAATGGTAAAGATTTTAATTTTTTATAGATTAGGTAGGCATAATTTGCTCAAGCCTTTCAGTATCACTATGTATGCTATTGCTATATATATAGTATAGTGTAGTCCACGTGTTGCATACTCCCAACGCCGTTCCTCTTGACGATCTGTATAGTGGCAAAAGAAATTTTGCCACTGGTTAGTGAAACTCTGGTTTCTAATCACTCCCACTGTTAGTGGAGATCCAAGCGTGTTATTGCTATATTAAAGAAGAAAATTTACCATGATTCCACAACAGATAGCACCATATTTGTATCTGATATTTGGCCGTTAATGCACTACAATAATTCAGCTTGGCGTCTTCCATTGAATTTTGCGTGCATATGTTTTGCAATTTATCTTGATTTTTTTTTTTTTTTTTTTTTTTTAGTTGGACAAATTATAAAAAAAATCTGTTGAGTTGGTGCGGAATAAGTACCGACCAACTTAGCCTTGGCAGATGATAGAGAAGTGATGATTATGTTGTGAGCCACTAGAGCGCTCTGAACCAACTACAGTAAACTCCCGATTATCCGTGTGCGGATTATCCGGTTTGTGGATTATCTGTGCATGAATTTAACTTAAAAAAATAACTATATGTATATGTATTTTTTAAATATTTGCTCGCTTTCATGTTTACCGCAGTGCACGTGTTCTTATTTAGAAGTTTGAAGTGGGTGGTGGGGTATCTGATGTCAGCTGGACTGGTTTTATTTAGGATTTTTTTGGATTCTATCAAGCCCGAGAGAAGTGAAATAGTATCTGAAATGAGTGAGTTAATGGCAAATTTAGATGGCTTTGAAAATGTTTAGATAGAGAAAATATTGAGGAGTGGTTAGAATATGTTTCATGTGATGAGGTTTTCAAATAATGAGTGACATGGATATTATTTCCGATCTCATTCAACCAGAAGAGCAAGAGAATAAAGCTTGATAATGGAAAAGAAGAAATTATCAATCGCATTATTCACAAATACGGCCCTGAATTCTGTTAACACTTTGTTGGAGTATATCGACAAATGGGAATTCGAGTATAACTACATAATAGCTCCTCTTAGAAAAATTCGAACTGATATTAGAAAAAGTCATTACAAGATACCTGCAAACAAACCAAAATCACAGATTTTCTTAATAATAATGAGCATTAAACATGTTAAAATAATTGTCTGCCTTAGAAATGTATAATATGTTGTATTTTAGAAATAAATAATTATAGTTCGGATTATCCGTGTATTTCGATTATCCGTGCTGCCTCTCCCCACCATTGGAAAATCGTCGGAACCGTTTTAGAAAAAAATACGAAAAACTGAAAAAAAAAAAAATCATTCAATAAATCGCATTTCCGGTTGATGGATTTTATTCGAAATCTTCGTGTCTAAACTGGATACCAAGTTTGAATTTCCTGCGACTTTTCATTTTTGAGACATTCTGTTACCACAGACACACACACTCATATACAGAGTCCATTCGCTCAAAACATTTTTTCGTAATCAGAGGAATCCAAAACATATATTTCCAGTGAAAACTCAATTTCGTAAATCTGGCACGATCGCAGTACTTCCTGTTACTACGACTAAGAGAAAGTAAAAATGGTAGAAAACACCAGAATTTAGTAAACCACAGATGTTGGTTGATGCGCTTAGGCCGTTAAGAAAAAAAAGAAATCATTTATTCTTTGTTTATTGTATATTCCTTTATTCATTATATATTCCTTTAATGTTTATTCATTTATTCGTTATACCAAAAAAGTTCGAATAATACCCATCACTGATCTACGGAGTAATGATTTTCTGTAATCTGGCTGGTGGAGGCCCATATTACTAATTCGTCTTAACAGATTTACTTCCTGTAGCTGCTATGGAAATCTGTTTTTTCCAGAAATCTTAGAAACCAATTAACAAAAACTAATGCACAAGGTTCTCAGGTTTTAAAACGTCGCTACTGATAGCAAAATTAGGGGGGAATAAGATACTGGAAGGAAATGTAATATTTTGTTTAAATGAACCTTTCGTGTGTTGTCCTCTTTTCAGACAAATGGCATTATGGAGGGCAGGAAATAGAAATTGGTAATAGGTACAAATATTTAGGATTTAGTTACTCTTACGCCACAACTCTCTTTCCATCCCCTTGTTAAAGAGAAGGTGTCTTCCGCTAAGCTAGCTCTAAACACAGTCTGGACGGGGTTTTGTGGCTAAGGATAAGGTTTTCTCTTCTCTTAATCCCAGTTATTTAACTCTGTAAGTCTGTTGCTTATTATGCTGCTCATGTTTGAGGGGTATAAACAGTATGAGACACTTGAAAAGCTGTTGCGTTTCTTTATGGAATTGCTTTATTCTCTTCCGACGGTCATCTCAAACTACATTTTGAATGCTGAGATTGATGTTGATCAGTTGGTGATGTTTACCTTAAGATTGCTCTTCAGGTACTGTCTTAAAGTTATGGAGCTTTCTTTTCATAGGATCCCAAGGATTATTGCTCAGGAAGTAATCAAAAGAAATTCTTATTGGCTTGAGGATTGGATTAACTTGACCCACGGATACTCTTGTCACTTTGATCGCTATGTTGACGATGTGAGTCTTTGGAAGAACCCAGTTGTCGACATTGTTAGATAAGATAACGCTGGTGCATCGGGAGGAGTCTGCGTTAAGTATATGTTGTCCTCGAGATTTACTTACTACAAACAGTTGAATACTAGCTCTTAATTATTCTCCTTTGACCGCCAGTCTTCTTCATTTAAAAGAGCTGAGATGGTTTTTTTAAATGGAGGGGCGAATTATTGTATTTAAATAGTACGCCTTGGGTGGATAAGGAGGAGGTAAGAAAGAGATGTCCCGTGTGTAACCTCAATACTAGAGAGGATATTGTACATTTCTTGGCGGTTTGCTCTATTCTTGCAGAATTTCGTTTACGTTACCTCGAAGTTCGTTTCCTAACGCAGCACTTTCTTAATGCTTTTAACTGTAAAGGGCCTATTGATTTTGCTCGATCTGCCTGGGGTATCGGTAACAACTTTTGCAGGAATTTAACTTTTGAATGGAGTTATTTATTAAAAAATACCTATACCTATATAATTTTTTTTTTAAGGCTATTTGGTTTTGTTTCTTTAATTTTTAATCTAATTTGTAATTCATTAATTTTTTTATTTAAATATTATTTAACTTGTTCTATATTAACTTTATTATTGTATAACAAACAGAAATTGAAAATTATCATCATTACTAGGTTCAAGTATAGTTAGTTATATATTTTAATGTTTTAATATTTCAGAATATTTTCTTTTTCAATGGTAGGTATGGTATGTATTTATTTATTTTCTACATTATCTACTGTTTGTATTTTTTTTCTCTCTTGCGTATTATATTATTAAAATATTTAAAACATCTTTCTCTGGCTGACGGAAACCATTCCAAGCCGTAAATGCTATGTAGTCGTCTTTCCTGATGAATGTAAATGTTTAAATAAAATATTATTATTATTATTATTATTAACGTATTATTATTAATATTTTAATTATTTGAAATATTTATCCAACAAAATTCTTTTAGCGGTGTCTCGGGTCCCCATATCGATTATGTTCAAATTAAATTGCCACCTCAGGCTTTGTTGGTTAGATCAGAGTTAACTGTCTCACGTCCAGGTATATAAGTATGTATGTATCTATTTTTATGGTTAGCCCAACTAAACGTTTATTAACGTGACAATTTTAACGTAAATTTGTCAAGTAAATTGTAATCTTTTACAATTTAGATTTTCTCTTCCTAGGTCAGTGTTTTACACTAGTATTTTTTTTTTTTCAGATTTCTAACATAAATGTAGAAAGAGGGTAGAGGTTACATGCTGGTGGAACCACTCGCTAGGAAGTTGTTTCATTGTAGTTACACTGTTGTCCAGAAGACAGCGCGCAATGAAAGAATTTCTCTCAGAAATTTGTTCACATCAAAATGAAATGTATTTTAACAGGCGTTTAGAAGAAATGTATTTCTTTTGATCTTAAAGCAAAAAATTTTATAATAAGGTTCAGTAACTTTTCAACAAGTTAGTGTGCAAAATTTATTCATTTTTCTGTTAAGTTTATATTTGGGTAGAAAAGTGGATATATATATATATATATATATATTTCTAGATATTTTATTCTTTAATTTTTCTGTTTGTTTTCTTTCTATTTCTTTTTATATCATAGAAATAATGGATTAAAATAATAGTGCATTTCACTATTTAATTTCATGTAAAGTCATAAAGATATCCCTCTCTCCTTCCTTTTTTAACTAGTTAAAATTTAATTAGTTAATGAACTAGTTAATTTCAGATTTGGAACATGATTTTCGAATTTAAAGAAAAAGTTCAGGGAAGGGATTAGCTCAGTGGTTAGCTCACTGGACTCCCACGCGGAGGTCCCTAGTTCGAATCCAGCTATACTGCTCTTAGATTTTTCTCTTCCTAGGAACCTCTACAGCTCACTGTCCGGTGATGGACAGTGTTATCTGTAACGCTGTCCGAAGGCCGGCAGGGCACTGAGTATGCTTCGGGCGCCAATGACCATAGATGTTGACGCGCCTTAAATTAAAAAAAAAGAAGAACAAGTTTTATACTACTAGTAGTAAACTTAATAAGCACAGCACCGCACGGGCCTGGCAATGGATAGCCCATGTAGGTTTTGTCAGGAAGATGAGGAAACAGCACTGCACGTTCTGTGTCAATGCGAGGGGCTCGTACGGCTGAGCTTCCGCCTCTCTGGAGAAGAGAAGCTGACGCCTGCAAGCTTCACCCAAACGCTTCTCTCGGGACTATTAAGTCTAATTAAGCAGACAGGACTCAAGAGGGTGCTCTTAACCTACCACCTAGGAGACTCCTCGGACTCCAAAGTTCAGATAAAGAACTGAACCCCTACCGGAGAGGGAACTCCAAATAATGGGGTGCCACAATAGACCTTTAGAGGTCGCGGTGGCATAGGCTGAAGAGCCAACCCCCCATAGAATCTATTTATCTATACTACTAGAAGATAATTGCTTATCAAAAGACTGTCAATTCGTAGTTATTAAATATATTTCTTTTAAGGTTTAAAAAATTTTTATATGGATAATTTCTCTATAAATTGAGATATTGGAAGAAAATTTACAAGTGGAAAAATTAAGAGGACAACTGGCACGAAAAGAGCAGAAGAAAGACAGAAGCCAAGTTGCTCTTTAAATAAATTTTTGTGCCATTCCAGTTCTATTGAATTAGCTGCATTGAAAAAATATAAAGATCCTGAACAAAATACTTCAGTGGATGTTTGATAAACAGCAATAAAATCAGAGTGAAAAGAACATAATCAGTCACATGAACATATTGAAATCATGGATGCTGAAGACATAAACCTGGAGATAATTAAAAGTTGCTCTGTTAATTCAGAAGTGAAGGAAGAGAGGATTTTTCTATCAATGTCTTATCATTACCAAATAATATCTGCAAGGATACTGCAAACTGGTCGAAGAATATCAGACAGCATTTAAGGGATTATTTAGTAAAACAAGGCCCTCCTAAAATTGTTGTAGACCAATTCTCTATACATGACGATAGAAGACATTTTGCGAACAAATTGCTGTAAAAGAAAACTTGTAAATTGAGAATTATTAGATAGGTCGTGAGTAATATATTCAACTTCCGTTGATAAAAATCTTCTGTTTCTCCTGTAAGTTTTGAATTTTATTCCTCCATATGCATTTTAAGCACTAATGGATTAATTGGATGATTGGCCTATTGTTCATAAAAGATTAAATCAACACGAACACTGAATAGATCATTTGCAAGCTTTTCTGTAATATAGCGATCTTCAAAAAAAGTTACATTCGGATAAGACAATTGATTCTATGCAACGAAACTTTATAGATCTATAAGCTAACCCCTACTGGTATCAAGTTTTTCAGAGACTGGTGGCTACTGTTCAGTTCCTAGTTTAGCGAAATTTGTCACAGAGGATCTGATGAACGATTAAATATGCAAAAAATGACAATTTTCGCGGCATTATTGAATGAATGGCAAAGTTCGATCCCTTGCATATTCGAAGTATTAGAACTAAGGACATATCAAATCATTATTTAGCACATATAGTGATCATTAACATCATAGAAAACGTTCTTCAACTTGAAATCATATAGAATTAAGTGTGCTAAATATTTTAGTGTTATTATTATTATTCATAGAAGGGGAGGGTAAAACCCTACGCTATCCAAAGCCTCCCTGAGCCCATATAGCCAACCGCGGAACAAAAGTCCAGGCCCGGGTTTTACCCATCTAAGTTTCACCACAGTCCGAACAAATCGGACCATAACCTTAAAAGGACATAGCTTAAGCTCTTCTACCGATAGAAGCTTCTATTCCGGCAAAAGGTCCTGAACCTAATCTCCTCACAGCCCAAACAATCCGTCATGAGATGTATGGGTGTTTCCTCCTCCGTCTCACATACTCTACAAAAGGGATCAGGCATGTATAGAGATGTCTCCTTAAACCACAATGCCCAATGAGGAAACCAACCAGATACCTGAGAGAGGTCCGTGAAAGACATAGGACCCCCTCACTAAAAGCCCTGCCCGGACCCCAATGAGCATTTTAGACTGCGACAACCTACTGTACTCATCCATAAGGATGAGTGCTGTGAGGCTGTCCATGACTGGAAGCCTGACAGTCATGTGCCAAAAGACACCCAATAGCAGGCTCGGGACCAATGAAAGGGGAGAGGCTCCTAATTTGGCAAACCTATCCACCTCCTCATTCCCAAAAATTCCCACATACCTGGTACCCAGACTAGAAGCACATCCTTCAAAGAAGAAAGCTCTTCCAGTCTTTTAGAACATCTAACACCAATCTGGAAGTGAAGGCACATGAACTGAGCGCCTGTCTATGCAAATACAAACACCTTTTAAGTTAAAGTTACATACCCTCTTATCCCAGATACAACAAAGAATTGCATATACCTCAGCCTGGAAAACAGTGGTCCACTCACCAAGAGGCACCGCCAAGTGGTCTCCCGTCTCCATACTGGAACCGTCCGTGTAACACCGGAGATAATTCTCAGGCATCACTCCAGACGGATCCAAGCTTAACCAGTCTTTCCTAGAAGGTAACCTAATTTTGTAGGAGTGTTCAAAAACAAATGATTTTTCATCTCAAGTAGTAGTGTACTACTAGTGGAACTGGAAAGTCACGCTTCACACCACGTGTCTTTTTATCATAGTTTAGGTTGTCTTACCCAGATAATATTGACGTTTATAATAATAATAATTTTAATTGATAATAAACATTTAGTAGTTAAGATTACAAGTTTAAAAAGTATTTGTCAATTATAACTATAAGGAAGGGAATAGCTCAGTGGTTAGCGTACTGGACTCCCACACAAAAGACCCGGGTTCGAGTCCAGCTGTGCTACTCTTAGATTTTTTTCTTCCTAGGAGCCACTACAGCTCACTGTCCGGTGATGGACAGTGTTGTCTGTAACAAGAGAACACTGCACTGGAGGCTGACAGTGCACTGAGAAGGCTCCGGCGCCAATGACCATAGATGTTGACGCGCCTAAAATTAAAAAAAAAAAATTTCAACTATGAGGGACCCGGGGAGCTGAGTGACAGCAGAGGTCTCGATTCAAATCCAGTAGTGCTGCCCTTAGATTTTCTTGTCCTAGGAGCATCTCCTTCCAATGATTACTTTGTTAGCGTTACCCACAGTCAATTTATTCATATTCTAGACAACACACGAGCGTTCCACCTCATGAAAATAATAATCCAAAAATAACTGTGATTATAACATTCAACCATTTCAAATTTCTAAAACTCCTATTTGGAATTCGAAATGCTGCTTATTGATTCCGGAATTACTTCCACATTTTCCACACTTAGTCTTCGCATATTCAAATATTTATGACAGACTTATGGCCACTTCCACTGAAGAACAGATTAAGTTACAATTCTACCAGCCTTAAACAATATCGCAACTCCTATAACCTTGAATTTCTTTCCCGAAATATCCATTTCATCTAATGGATATTTAGCCATTCAGTGATCAAAAGAGATCGGTTACTGAGAGTCCATAATTAAAAAAATATATAAATAATTTTTACAGATTTTAATTATCAAAATGGCCACAATGAAAGTTTTATTCCATTTTTGAAAGGCATACGTAGGAATATTTGGATTCATTTACTACTGAAAAGAGGGCGCACAATACCAATAATTCACTTGTAATGATTTCTTTACATTTGGAATGATAAGTGCACAGATATAAAGCTATCACTTTTATTTCCCACATAACCCCACCTCCCCTCCCAAATTGATTTTAGATTGTTTTGCAGAATTTATGGCGTTAAATATATGGGTTGGTTCAATGTTATGGGCCCATTCATCACTTGTAATGAAAGTCTCACGGAAAGTTATTCTATATTTCCCTCAATATGTCTTAAACCCTATATTTTACATTTTGAAATATAAATTGGTTCTAAAAAACAAAAAAAAAATTAATGTTCTGTAAAATTTATTTAAAAATTAGAAAATAAAAATTTATGAATAGTTTCATTTCAAATAATTCAAATTTCTATATTCTTTCACTTATTTTAGTACGTTTACTCATTTGTTATTTGTTCTGAAACGTCATTAACTTTAAAGTAACTGAAAAAGTAATTTTTGTTTTAGTACGATTACTTCATTTTGTTATTTGTTATACCTACGTCAATAAATTTTCTACAATTGAAAAATTAATTTTTGATTTTGTACTTTTACTTTATTTGTTACTAATTATACAACGTCATTGACTTTACAGTAAATTGAACAGGTAATTTTTGTTTTGTACGTTCACTAGCTGTTTCCTGTTTATAAAACGTCATTGATTTCACCGTAATTGAAAAAAAAAAGGATTTTCTTTTTATTGAATTTATTATGAATCTAAATTTTGATTTTCTTTTCATTTCTGTCACTCAAAAGTCATAACTATTCATTTTAAAAATAATTTGAACGTGAGGATTTTAACTATATTTATCAATTTATTCAAGACAAAAGTGAAAAATGATAATGAAATTAAAGAAATAAAAAAATTAAAGACTAAAATCCAAATCTTAGCTATAGTTGCATTAATAAATATTTAAATCTCACATTTGCCTAGACGTAGAATTTTATTTTCTAGGTAAGTGATAATTGTCAAATGTAAAATTTAGACAGTACCATAAATAAAATAATAATATAGAGTTATTTTGAAAATAAAGTAAAGCGACTTTACTTATCAAGCTTTTTGTTTGGTCTAATAATAATATTAATGAGCTACTAAGAGATGGATTAAAAAGTTTTCCGATGAATAAAAATGGAATAAGTTTTAAACAAATTTCTTTGAATCGTGAGTTATATAAACGTGTTATATTTGTCGTGTTTAAATTAACCACAAGGGGTAAAATATACTATTTAAAGAGAACTTGAAATTCTAAAGAAGTATAAACTTAAATTAGTGAACAAACGATATCTGTAGACAGAAGGTCTCAACGATGTTTACCGGTTCGTATATTAGATGCACAAGTATTTTTAAGAAATAATGAAATATAAAAATCCAATCAATTAAGAATTCCACTGGCACTATCACCACAATAAGTATAAACAAAGTATTAATAAAAAAAAAAAAGAAGAAAAAGAAAAGACACTAACTTGTTGAAACAGCACTAGTTGTGATGGATGATGCGTTACATTCTAGATAACACACTGATGTTAGCGTATGGCAAAGGTGCCATACTTGTAACACTGATATTCTGTTATGTTTGGCTCACTGCAAACTAATGAGCGGGTTAGATCACCCTCTTCTCATAACATCCTTACTCCAGTATTATGGTATGTAGTGGGGACATGGACAAGTTAAATAACTGTCTGTACTATTATTTTTATTATATCATTAAATTCATATTATAGTCAAGGATAAAGATTTGTATCATTATTTATCATTAGTGTTTCCTCATAATATTTATTGGAATATATAGGAACTTATGATTGTAAAATAGTAAAAGATAAGGACAGAAACTGTTGATTGCTATAATTTGCAATTCAGTTTTGGAAATCTTATGATATCGATGGAATATTCGATTTCCCACGTAAGGGACAATAAAAATAAAGATTTAATTTCAACGAGGGTATAGTTATTAAAAGGTTGTAATAAAACGTGACAATACTTTAAAGGAGATTAAGCATTCGTAGAGAAGGAATTCCTCTGCATAGAATTTGCAGATCACAGTAGGATAAAGAACATGAAATGTCAAGAGCTGAAAGAGATGCATAAGCTGAATAGGACTGATGTTCACTTAAAAATTTTCCTCTATGAATGCTGCCAAAAGACGTAGTAGTGAACTGATGTATGGATATTATGTTTTCTAGTTGAGGAGTAGCCGTTCCAAAATTTTGGAAAGTACAGAAAGAAGGTCTGTAGGAAGTTAGTAAGTGGATTGGTAATTTTTGGTTTGAAGGAGCAGTAAAGTCTTAATGTCAAATGTGTCTACCACTAAGTGACATACATTCGATAACATTCAATATAGATAATATATATCTAATATTAATGTAATTAAATACACGCTATGGTTACATTATGAAGAGGTTATGTTTCAATTTTAATTATTCAATTCAATTAACAAATAATTCGGTTCATTTTTTAATTTTTAATTCGTTCTGTGCGTGAATAAATTTAGCATAAAATAATGTTCTAATGTAGAAGTAATTAATAATATAATTAAAACAATCTGGAGTGAAACAATTACAGGATTATTTATTACTGTGTTTCTCATAGTTTGAATGTTTATAAAATGTTTAGCCGTTACTGCTAGCTCTCAAAACCTCGTACTCAGTCTAATATCAGATAAGTTTTCTATTTTCTGCAACATCCTAAAGAAAGTAAATTACTTTACGATTCTGTGAGCGTTGATTCAGCTAGAAATGTCAGGTAATTGCCTCGATGAAATTGGAATTGAAGTTTAATAGTCAATTCAAAAATATTGAGAGTAGTGAGGACGCAAAGGAGCATGAATTAATTTAACAAAAAAAGATTATGTTAATAAATTGCTCCTGTTGAATTAAAAGATAAGATTTCTTAATTTTTATTGGTAAAGCTGGGTATAATCCGTAGGATTTGCACAGATTTCTCTGATGAGGAAATAGTAAAATATTCCTCAAAAGTCTTCAGCAATTTTAGAATTATTAAATCTAAAAGATTTTTTTTAAAAATATGAAGACAATGTGGATATATTGATTTCACAAGCAATGCAAATAGTGTTGTAGCTGTTGGTCTCCTTAAGATATCACCTCCAGTCGTCCCTATCCCAATCCCTACCCCTCGTCTCCAATTTACTTTTAAAATGCTTACTTAAGGTATAGTAGCATTCATTGGCTAACATTAACCGCCTTTTCACTTCCTGAGAAATATCATACTTTGCTGACAAAAAGGATCCCAGTTAACGTACTCGGTAACGTTTTCAATTTTTGTTTGATCGATGGTAAAGAATTTAGTTTTTCTTCTTTAACAACCAGACCTATATTCTCATGATTTTGGCTTGAATATTCAGGAGAGAATTATTCACAGCTTCGGCTATTCGTTTAAAATGTGTTTATCATCCATGTACTCCAAACGATGCATGAATTTATGGAAGGGTCGTTCCTGAGTTCTGAAACCCTGACTCTTTAACCACTCTTGTAGTACAAGGTTAAAGAGCAAGGGGCTAATGCTTCATCTTACCTTATTCTATATCTCACCTAGAATCGTGGATAGATATTCGATTGTACTTGCACAATACAGTAAACATTCGCCATTCGCCAACGATTTAGCTTTAAAGAGTGTACACCTGTTTGGAAAGTGTACAACTTTGTCATAAGAACAGCTTAGTATATTTACAGCTTGTAAAAAGAATATTAGAGAGGACTTTAGACGCTGTCGGGAGTAAAGAAATGCTTCCTATATTTGCCACAATCTAATAGATCATCTTTCTTGTTAATAGTACAAATTATAGTTATTTTTATATAATTAATAAAGACAAATTCAGTATGAAGAAGTTATTGAATTCCACTGTAATTTTTGGTCAATCATTCATTGCCCTGATATTCTGGTTGTGAACTTAACTGGATAAAAAAAAAAGAGGATAATTATCTGAAAATTTCTTGAAGAAGTAGATACATTTTATAAGTAAATCTCCGTAATTTATTTGAAGTTATCCGTTAAAGAAAATTAATTTGGTGATTCAACTATTCTTCAGTTTATTGACTTAAAAACTCACTACTGATTTTCGTATTTTTTTTTTTAATTAAATTAACATTTCTAAACTATTATTGGCCTATAAATTTGCATTTACTTATTAAAATGAAATCTGACATCAATTAGCAGAAATAAAAAAAAATATATATATATATAAGAATAAAAGAAAAATGAAGACAGATAAATAATATAAAGCTTAACGGGGCAGTTGGTTCCACGGTAATAGAGGAGGGGGTATCACCAGCTTCCGGCTATGAACTCCTTCCTGTGTCTGTCATTACTCCATCCTGCTATAGATATGCGGATACGTCCCTAGCATGCGCTCTCTTTATTAGCAAAATGTACACATAGAGATCAAACAGATATTCTCTTTTTCATCTAATGGTTCCTTTTTGTATACTTCTCTACAAAAAAACATTAATTTTGCAAATTTGGAAATATTTTCAACACCACAATTTCTAGAAATTTTGAAAAAGAGTCTAAAAGTCATTAATGATTAAAAAAAAAAAAAAAAAAAAAATACTTATCTTTGAAAATGAAAATAAATTTTAGTATGTAGGCTAAGCAATTATCAAAAGGAAATTGAAAAATTTTTGTGAATTTCCGGTGGGAAACTCAATATAAAAAATTTGACACGATCACACAATACTTCCTCGTATCAGAGAATACACATAAATTTTTTAATTTTTTGTTCAGTATAACTAAGGATATTATGTGGATCTTCAAGTTTACTTTCTTATTCCTGGTTAGATAAAGTATTGCTGTTAGTGTGCCAAATTTTCGATATCGAATTTTTATTCCAGAAAATACACGTTCTTGGGGGAGAAGTGGTGTTTTCATTGTAAAGTGTTAATTAGACGATTCCTTCATCTAATTATATTAAAATAATAATAAATAATAATTATATTAATTAGTATTATTAAATTAAATAATATTCAATATGTTGTAAATTGTAAGTTTGAAAAAACGGAAGTGCGTAATTTACTGAACAGTTTTTTCACTTTTCTCCGTAAAAAAAACAAAACACAATGAATTTCATTAAATTTGTTATACTAACTATAAATACGAAGATTATCACTTTTATTTGAAAATTTTTCGGAGACAGTTCATTTACGAGTGTTAGGGGGTCAGGGTTTTTTTTCTACGCTATGACTTCGGCTATTCGGCCATTCTATCGGACGCGGCATAACATGAAGGTCGGTTTCAATCAAAATCTGTCAACCAGATCTGAGATTTATTCACAAACAAAAAATTTTTTGGTTAGTCAGCTGTTTAGCGATTTTTAATCTTCCCATTGTAAAGAACTACACACATAAAGGCTTATTACTTTTATTTGAAGCATTTTCTAGGAAATTTGATTTTTTGAAAGGGGCAACATTAAGTATCACTTTAATTTGCTACTTCAGTATAAATATTTTCAATCTAAATAATATAAAGTACGGTAATGAGCATGCTAGAATTTCAAATTTGAATATTACGGCTAATTGAAAGTGCAGCTTTTACAGAATAGATGTGGCGAGTTTTTGGAATGTTCTAAAAAAAAAAAAACTGTTCCTCGATTTCTCTAAACTTGGAACTGCATTTACTGAACCCATAAGTTTTATTGCCCTCACGCCGTTGGTCTAGTGGGCTAGAGCACTCGCCTTTCGTGCGAGACTTCAGGGTTCGATACTCGTGAGGGCAAAATTCTGTGTTGACCCCAGGCATCGTGATAAAAAGTGGGAAGTACAGTTAGTAGCAATGAGAGGGGCGGATCAGTTGGCCAGGGAGGGATCATCGCTACCATTTTGTGGTCCTGAATCAGCCCTGGCCGTCACAAAGACGTTTCGCGATAAACAGATTAGACTTTGGGAGATGAGAGTCTTGGAGAAACGCTGTGGGGACACGCAGGGGTGCCACCAAGCTAAATGATTTATAAAAGCAAGTAAGCAGGGAATTTCGGAGTATCTCCTGTCTCTTAGCAGGACGGGCCTGAGGACTTTGGTAGGGATAGTGACTGGACACACTTGGGTGTCCAGTCACCTATTCAACATAGGAAGGATGTCTAGTCCTATTTGTCAGAATTGTGACGACGGAGTTAGGGAAACGGTGTACCACTACTTATGTCAGTGTCCCTGTTTCGCTGGAACTAGGTTTCGTATATTTGGGAGGAAACCACTCTCGCAGGATTGCCTGGGCGAGTTGGAGTTTAGGGATATCTTGGGATATTGTAAACTAACCGGTAGGTTACCGGAGGAGATTAATTAACGGAACATGGGGGGTATCGGTGGGATAAAAGCCACATAGGCTTAGGTCCCACGCCATTGGGCACCCGACTAATAATAATAATAGTAGCGTCCTAGGTAGCGTAGGCCGGAATAAACGGCATGGGAACTGTGGCGTGCTTACCATACGCCTCCCGATTCAAATCGCCGTCTGCCAAGCCTTGACCCTTCATGAGCTGTTGCGCCATAGGGATTTTTTTTTTATAAGTTTTATTTGAAACATTTTTCAAAAAAAATTATTTTAGGGTGTTTGTGACGGGGAACTGTGGCTTAGATTTCAAATGTCGATAGAATTAGTGACTCTAGATTTAGAAAAATCTCATTCATTACGTGCGTGCTATCCTGTCGTATACCCCACACTATCTAACAATAGTATTGTTAAGGTAAATTAATCATTAGTAAAATTTCATTTATAGGCATTTTTTCTTTCTCTTAGTAAGAGAATTTTTTTTAAAATAATTTTCTCGAAAACGCCTCCAACGATTTTCTTTAAACTTTGTATACTATCTACATACTTAAAAATACTATCACTTTAAAAAGTAAAGTAAAGTAATGCCTATTTTTTCAGGCGGGCTTAACCGTCCAACTACCAAATTAGGTGTCGTGGACGGGGGCAGAAGCACCTACTTTACTGTTAACATTTTTCATATCAGTATACAATTTAGCAGTTATACGCGGGACTCGAACTGGCGTCCTCGCAGTTACAAGTCCATGCTCATAACCACTACACCAACACCCGCCCCTACCTATCGCTTTAATTTGCAACATTTTTCCGGGAAAATTGATTTTTAGGAAGTTCTGGGGAATCAGCATCGTTTTGCTTTCCTCTAAAGTACCAGTAAAGTAAGATACAGCGAAAAAGTTTAACACGAAAATGCTTAACATGAAGAAAAATCGATTAACACGAAATAATACTGCGGTCCCGACAAAATACTATGTAATTTCATATATATATATATTTTTTTCTTTTAACACGAAACAAAAAATCGCTTAACACGAAAAGTTTTCGCTTCTCGGACGAACAGAATATATCTGTTTTCTGCAGCGCATCGTCATCCAGATTTTTTAACTTATTTTTTTTTTTTTTTGTTAGCCCGAACAAAATAAACAATGGCTGCTACTGATGCTACGTTACCGCTTGTCTTTGGGTAGGAAGAGGCACTGCCAAATGTCAAAACATTTCAATTTACTGGTCATTTAGTTTTCGAATTCAGTGATAGCTGTGACGAAGTCGGTGAACTGTAAAGTCGAAATCGGTGAATCCCCACAACAGAAATTGCGGAACATCATGAAAAATATGCGCATATATTTAGATGCTCATGCTAATGGCGAAATGAATAAAATTATGGACGATATCGTACAATTTGTCGACAATTTGTTGTTGAAAAAGACACTCCAAAAAAAAAAATTAAATTTTTTCCAAAAAACAATTTTTTTTAATGTTTTTTTTTTTAATTCATATATATGTACATAATATAATTATTTATGTATCTAATATGATGTATTGGACAATATATATTGTCCCTACACGACACCGCATATACATGTAAGTATAGACTGTCAATATATGTACCTACAAGTGTGTAAATTTTAGCAGGAAAACAAATCAATTAAATTTGACGACATTGAAAATATTGGTGACTTTTTTTTGGCATGCATCCTTTTAACACGAAACAATATTTCGGTCCCCTCAGTTTTGTGTTAAATGTTTTTCACTGTATATGGTTTTACCACCTACATAATATTAATTAAAATTGAAAGCATTGATAGATTTCCAAATTTGATGCAAATCGGTTTACCGGAAATGCGACTATATATAATATAATCAGTTTTTGTGTTTTTTTTGGAATTTTCTCGAAAATGTCTGAAACGATTTCCTTTAAACTTGGTATACTAACTTCAAAGATAGAAAAATATTTTGGATAGTTGTGCGAAATTTGTGGCTTTAATTTCAAATATTATATTTAGTTGATTCAGTGCTTTTTAGAGCGCTTTATTGGGCCATAATATAATCATCACCTCTAGATTTGTATTTATCCCCCACCACCTCTATATCTATGTTAGGACAAATACGTAAAATTTGAATTCGAAAAGAAAGTTCGTCATTTTATATATAATTGTATGAAAAGGAGTGTATGAGTGTTTCAACCCAGATTTTTTTTTTTTTTTTTCAGTTATTATAACGAAATACTTATGATCATTTCACGCCAGATTTTTTTCAACGAATTTTACAGGTTCTGCCTAAAATTATAATAGTTAGAGACGGGAAATATCCACTAATAAGTTACTATTTAGGATAGTATTGGTATTTTTAATATAAATGATTAGTAAATGTAAGTCTCTTAATTAAGAAAATATTCGTTTGATTAAATCAGTTTGGGAAATCTTTCTTTAAAGAAAATATTAATGCTAATATTTATTTAAACATATATACGAAACTAGAAAACCAATTTCATGATGTTAGTGGAATCCAGAGCTGGTGAATATCAGAGTAAATATTGGTAAGGTATGTCTGGCTAGATCACTACTTACATTACACTCTGTTGAGGAGAAAAGGTTAGTTTGAGGGAATTGTGCACAGGCCTTACATTGATGGAAAGAAAATAAAAAAACATTTGTAATGTTAGTTTTATGATCGATCTCTCACACTCTTAAAGCTTGGCCAACTTTCCTCGTCCTTGAAACTTGGAGTTCATCATTGTTTCCTTTTTATTTTCTTTCCAGTGTCTGTTCACTTTTCTTATCTTTACTATAATTTATCTAATATCGATGTAATAATATTTATTACTTTATTACACAGAAAACCGCATTTATAGAGTATTATTTTGCATGAAATCTCAAAGGAAAGTAGAAGAATTCTGTAAATGTGTATCAGAATATTACTTGCTTACCTTCCTTTTTAGGCAAGGTGAATTGTTTTCTTATGATATTTCTATGCTGCATTTAGTTGCTTTGATATTGATATAACAAAACTTAATCCTTATATATCAAAATTAATTAAAATTTCAATTAGATATAAATTACATTATGAAAATAAATGATATTTAAAATAAAAAGCGTTTTGCAAATTAAAGTTTGTCGACCTAGAAGTAGACGTTGCTATTGAAATTGGTCTCTTAATAGACGGCATCCTGGTCTAGGAATATCGCCCATCATAATGAGGATATTGCGAGTATGTAATGACAAACTGACGGTTGTGATAAACATATATCTCAATTGTGGACCACAGAAAGTTCCATTACGTACGTGCATTGTCACATTGTCCAATTATTTTTTTATAATATCTAGTTTCATGAACCAATAAAATAGTCTTTATTATATTCTTCTTTGTTTTTTTGGAATTAAATTTAGCTAGCTTAGCAAGATTTTTTTTTTTTTTTTTTTTTTTACTTTATATCAGTGCAAGTAAGACAAATTATTGAGTTGCGCTAAATTTTCGTAGTTGAAACTTTCAGCGGATAGATATTATGTCCTTCAATATGGAAAAAATGTCTTGCCGCCCGAAATCTATCTATTCTACTGAATGTTTTTTTTTCTTCCTTCTTTAGCGTTTTTTTTTGTTTTTTTTATAGAAAAGGCTCCAACGATTTTCTTTAAAATTTGTATACCATCTACACAGATTTAAGCCACTTAGTATAATTTCAGTACTATTTCAATATTGTTATTCACCTGCATAATATAAGATGCATTAAGAGTGTTGCTGGAAATCCATTTTTGAAAAAATCCGTTAACCGCATAAATCTGTAAACTCCAAACTTTTGTAGAATAGTTTTTTTTTTTTTTTAAATTTTTTGGGAAAACGGTTATAACGTTTTTCTTTAAACTTGGAAAGTATAAAATATAAATTTATCACTCTTAATGGGAATATTTTCCTTGTCGGGAAACATAATAAAAATTTCCAATTTTGCAGGAAATTAATCAATATTATAAATTGTAGGTATTTAATTCCAGCAGAAACAAATCATGTGACTGTTGTTACAGGCCAGATATTTTTCTTATCCTTTATCTTCATAAAATCACATTGTAACAATATTTATTTTTATTTTTTTTTTCATAAATTAAACCATGTTAAATAGTTAAAGATCTGTTAAATTATAAATTTATTTTTTGATAAAAATATACCATAAAAAATTCTAATTCTCTGTTAACAATGGTTAGTCCTTAAACTGTTTCTCTCAGTCCTCGTGACAATAGGGAGCGCCACCACCCTATGCACCAACTCATTGGTATTAATCATATTGCTTGTCCACCATTCCTAATTGACCATTTATACAAATATTCATACATATAATTTCCTAATGGTACCTTTTAAAAAAATAGCGGATATATTTAAAATGTAATAAAGACAGGAGCGCAGCCCAGCCTCTTTGGCCCCACTATATAAACAATTATTTTCACCTCACCAAGCTTATTCCTTTAACTAGAGAAAAAGTTTTTATAATCAAAAGAGAAAAAAAAGATTTCTTATACTTTATACTTTAATTGAAACTATTAATATTCTAATGTACTGATAAAATAGTAAGAGGAAGTAATTGCGATCGCGCTAGATTTCCGAAATTGATTTTTCACCAGAAATACACGTTTTGATGTCCCCTGAGTTAAAAAAAAAAAAAAGTGGTTTTTAGAAAATGGACTGTGTCTATGTGTGAGCAGAATATCACAAAAACAAAAAGTTGCAGGAAGCTCGAACTTGGTATTCCGTTTAGGTACTACCACCGCATCAGACACAAAGATTTCGGGCAAAATCCATTAACCATAATTACCACTTTAATGAATGTTTTTTTTTTTTCCAGTTTTCTGCTATTTTCTCTAAAACTCCTCCAATGATTTCTTTAAACTTTAAATGTTAACTACACATATAAATAAACAGCTACAACATTTCTTCGGGAAAATTAATTTAAGGGGACTTTTGGGGGTGTTGTTGGGTTATATTTTACCCAAATTGCTGTTTTAGTTCATTATACAATTCTGCTAACTAAATAATATTAATTAGCATTATATAAATTGCCAAAATTCCCAGTTTGAAGGAAATCGATTGAGCGGAAGTGCGACTTTACTGAATAGGTTTTTCAGTTTTTTGTGATTTTTCTCCATAAAAATGTCCACCGTTTTGAATACTAATAAGAATTACAGAATTTAAAATTGAAAATAATACAGTATAATTATTCCCGTACACTTCCAACATTCTACCTTTGATTTTGATACCCTTTGCAACTAAAAATCCATTCACTGAGCGTTGCTCTTCTGATGTACAAGCTCGAGCCACTGTTCGGGTCGCCATTGTTAACTGAATACACTTGAGGTTAGGCTTTCCAAATACTCTCGAACAGCTGATGAAAAACCAGGTACAAGGATGCCAACTTGAGAAAATTAAAATATTGTATTGATTTATCGAACCGTTTCTGAGCTACAGCTATTTGTCTCATTACTTATATAACCCCTTGTATATATAATACTAAAGATAAATATCAAATTGTAGCAATTGTTGGCCGTTAGAAATGATCAGATGTATCTCTTAGTTGGCTGATCGGCCAGGGGATATCATAAGAAAAACACTAAAAAAATTTTTAAGTGTTTTTTATTAATGGCCCGACGTTTCGACAAACATTGTTTGTCTTCTTCAGGGGCTGTCTATAAAGAAAAAATATACATAAGAATCTAGCTAGCATTAACAGAACAAAAACAAAAACAGAAAATATGGCAATAGAACAATAAAAAAACAAAAAACAAAAAACGTAATGGAAAACTAAATAAAACAAATTACAAAGGTAAATACAGATACTCGTATAGAAATATTATGGAAATGTTACAGATCTTAGAATCGGAAAATTTGTATGCTCTATTAATTGCTAAATGTTCAATTATGACTGTGGTCTATGACTGAGGTGGTTATTTTTGCCTCCTTAGGGGGAATATTTGTGGCAGATATTTATTAATATTTACTATTAATTCTTAAAATAGTGTAGTAGCAGTTTCAAACTCTCTTGAAGAGTTTCCTCGAGCTTCGATAATGTTTTTGTGCGGAGTATATACCCTCAGTATTGTCTGCAAATAGGGCTATGGAAGCAGGTAGGGGCACAGAAGTGATATCGGGCAAGATAAAGGTTGAATAGAATGGGAGATACTACAGAAACTTGGAATATATCACCTTATATGGCATTTAATGTCGAATAATAATTATTTAGTCTAACTTTAAATGTTCTGCCAATTAGAAGTGAACAGATTTTTTATTTTATTATTATATTTGTTATTGTTATTAATATTAATATTATACAGTGTGGATGACATAATTATATAAGATACGGAAATAGCATTTTAGACGAAAGCAACATCACCCCTGTTCCAAATCCGTAAAAGAATTTTCCCGGAATATCGGCTAAGTTATGGCTAAGAATAGATCAGAACCGACTAGCCAATCTTTGGTGGTTGGGCATGGGGCCAGTACCCTCCTCCATAAATAATATATTACTAGAAACCCGAAGAAAGATTTGCTAGAACCCAATTCAGAAAATCCGCTGAATGGACAATGGAACTCTGTTAAAGGAAACGATCTCATTTCTTATACCTGTGATGAGAGTTTGCATAATTTTGAAATGTCGCGATTAATAGTACGTTTTAAGCCTGTTTCATCTAGATTATTTCTCCTTCATCTGAAAAGAAAATTTCGAAATTACAGCCTGGTTAATCCCCAAACACCTACTGAAATGATAACAGAGGGAGGATAAACATATTACCTTCTCTTATTGTTTATGATGAACTTGAGAGAGGTTTGATCAATACCCAAGTGGTGATATTAAAATACTACTACAATGCGTAATTAGTAAAGAAGATATGAAATATCCTAGAGTAGGAAAATACTTGTATATGAAGAATCAAATGATAATAGGAGCGTTACTCCAAAAAAAAGCCTGGTAATTGGAAAAACATTATTTCCCCACCGAATACTTCTGACAACTTGGAGATCTCGTGAACATTCCGAAGAGCAGACATCGAGTCTGATCATCACTTCTTATGAGCACAAATAGGACCAAAAAACTCATTAGTTAGGCAGCAAAGAACTCAGCTAGAGAGGAAGTATGATATCCCTAAGCCTAAACGTGCTATTGTGCAGCAAAAAATACGTAAGTAAGCTGGACTTGAAGATGCGGAAACTAAAAGAGATTGGATTATTGACCAATATGGACCAACTGCCATAGAGGATTAATAGAAGGCCCACAAGAAATAGTATGACCTTGATGAAGAAGAAATGGAGCCTTCTGACGAGGGTGACATCATGGAGGCCATAGGAAGTCTAAAAAAAAGCCCCGGAAATGATGGGAATCTGGTGAATGTTTCAAGCACGGTAGTACTGATTGTGAAGGTGCTGCAAGTTCTCCTGCTAGAATTGTTGCGAAAACAACATTTAAGAGGATATAATGGAGTGCAGCAATAAAATAGACATTTAATATCTCTACTGCTTACTGCTCACGTTTTAAAAGGCTGCTCAATTTCTGAACATATTATCGCAAAGTGCTACGCAGGTTTCAGAAATGCGCAGTGGATCAAATTCATATTCTTATGCCTTCTCCACACCGTTAGACAAAATCACGCAACTCATGTCTATGAACAAAGTTCTGCAATAAACAGTCGGAGACAATTTGGGTGTTCTGCAACTCTCCATAAACAAAAATCTCATGTCTATAGGCCAACCATTACAAATTGAAAACTTGCGACTTGTTGCGCAACATTTCGTAGTCTGGACGTGTCCTATAGACAGAAACTAGGCTGCTATGAGGCTGGCGCTACATTAGGGTAGTGAATGAATCCTACCAGTCGCCAGAAAATGGAGCGTGGCGGCCAACCTGAGAGAAACTGGGATGGTTTCCCGGAAATTCGTCTGGTGCTTGACGATTTCTCCCCCAAACATCAGAAGTAAATCTTCAAAATCACTCCCCCCCAGTGATCTTGACACTCCCGTCAACCGTGTGGAATTTCAGAATTCCATGGCATCTTCCAATCTCAATTTATCCAAGAGATTTTATCCCTCTGATAAAAACTGCCGTGTCCACTAATGTCTTCTTTTTCTGTTTTTACTTTCAAAAATAATAACGAAGAGGCTATGCCTCCGGCCATTACGAAGAATCTTCCAATACTAACCCGAGACAATATATATATATAGGTATGGTCGCGTGACAAAGTCTACACATTGATTTGCAACTTGTTCCCAACAGTCTATGGATAATATTCTCGAATATCTACAGACAGTTGCATGATTTTGTCTACCGGTGTGGACAAAGCATGAATGATCATGGAAAAAACAAGGGAATATAAGTTGAGTATGCACAATCTTTTTGTATTTTTTAAACTTCCTATGATAGGGTCTATGGAAAAGCTTTATACGCGGCCTTGAAAGATCTGATGATGCCACCAAGGTTAATTCGCCTATTACAATAAGAAGATCTAAGTAGCAATGGCCGAAGAAACCTGAAATATTATAATAATTGCACTGTCCTATTGAAAATCGTGCCACCAATTTGCATGCCAGGCTTTCTAAAATCCACTCTAGAATTAAATTAAAGAGGGGACAAGCCAGCCCATCTCCTTGTTTCAAGCCTCTCCCTGTTACAAAGAGATTGACACATTCCTCTTCCGTCATCGTCATTTTTTACATTGGGTGATGTTTCAGCTTTAACACTACCCTGAAGAAGCCTCTTGTAATATGGACGAAACGTCGGTTTACAACAAACCACCGACGCGATGAGGGAAAGACTTCGATGAGGGATGCATTTTTAGATCAAGAGAGTGCAACAACGGCAATAGGTCTACATGTTAAAGTATCAAAAACAAAATATATGGGAGCTGGCCCAATGAGAAACAAGATGAAATAAAAAGTACATATTGGCATTAGCGATTTTTGAAAAGTTGAAGAGTTTATCTACTTGGTTAATTCTAACAATAGGACCCAGGTAGATATCATAATGTGCGCTAATAAATGCTTTTTTGGATTGTGTAAAGTCGCATGCTAGCGCGATCTAAAATGATAAGAATTTCAAAAACGCTCACCCGGCCAGTACACTTATGCATCTCAATGCTAGACTGTGACAAAATCCGATAAATTGACTCTTATCAGATTTGAAATAAAAAAATTCTTCGAAGAGTAGGTGTATGACGAAATTTTTGAAAAAGGAAGATGGAGGCGTCGAAAGAAAGCTTTTCAAAGAAGACTATTTAACGAGGAAGATAATGTAATGCATATAAAACTAGGGAGGCTAAGATGGGCTGGCTGGATGTTGCCCCACATTGGACCAGAGGATATCCCAAGAAAGATTTTAAAGAGCAGCTGTTTGGAACACGTAGAGTAAGATGGCCGAACCTGCGTGCGTTGGCTGGATGACGTGGGGAGTGATGCGTGACTCCTACTTAAATGTCCGCAACGGAAGACAGATACGTCTGGCGATCTACTCTAAGTAAGTGGGTTTGTTCCGCCATTGATGACGAAGATGCTCTTCACGTTCGGAATTTTAGCAATGTCTTTAATATTTCTTGTAGGAACAGGTGGTAGAACATTTTAATTAAGTGGCACTTCAGTGGATAGTTTAGGATTGCAGCACCCCAAGAATTCAACAAAAAATCAATTTTCCGGATGAAATAAAAGGATAGGCATCTCTTGTGAAATCTGAGCTTACAATTACGCAGCAGATCTTTTTATAACTCTTGTTCAGTTTCCACACTTGATTATGCTTGAGTAGCACTTTACGCTTTACACGATTGTCAAATAAATAACAATTTCGAACTCAGGAGACCTCAAAGAGCCACTAAAAATTCAATTTCGAAAATTTGATATGATTGCAATATTTCCTCTTAACACTAAGAAAAGCATATAAGTAAAATAAAATGCAAAAAGTACCGAGTTAGATATAATTCAATTAAGCAAATAAAGAAAAAAACAACTTTCAAACCACAGTTAATACATTTACTCGTTTATTCTTCATTCGATGCCGCTATGTTCCATGTAGTAGGACCTTGGCTACTTCAGTGTTAATATTTCAAGAAAATAAATAAGCTATTTACGATTAAAAAAAAAAATACCAGGATTTTGTGGATGTGAGATAAGTTATCGTTTATATTTTTTCATTTCATGTTGATTGGTAAGGAAAAAAGCGAAATTCGATGGGTTAAATATAGGATATCTGATACTAATTACTATCTCAAGGTAGATATTTCTTAATTTATAAATTTCATTGAAATATTCGGAAGAACTTAAAGTTTAAGTTGAAGTAAACATCAATTCATAAAAGCCATAGCCGCCACTATTCCTACAGTATCGTAAACAAAATATAAAAGGCATCACTTTTTGAGTGTATATAGAGATGTTTTTTTAAAGAAAAAAAGTTTAGAAGATGGAAATAAATTCATAGTAATAGAAGAAATATAAATAATAAAGTTTGATCGTTGTACAATAAAACAAGCAAAATTGTTGGTTGGCTGGGGCCAAAGAAAGAAATTTTTTCAACTTTAAGAAGTTTATTTTTATCGATTTTTCAGAAACCTTTGGTGTCTTTCCTCAGGAACTACTTCAGAAAACAAAGAAAATCACAAGTAAGTAGTGAAAAACGACAAAGAGGTGGGATTACAGAGTTGGAGAATGAAAGCTTGTTTATATTTATATAGCTATATTTATTTCTATCTTCTAAACTATTTTAAAACATATATCTCTAAAAAAAAACATATCTCTCTCTCTCTTTATATATATGTATAAGCTCAAAAAGTGCATTATTATTCATTCTCTAATATCTTTTAATATTTTGTTATGATAAATATAGAAATAGGACAGCTCGTGGCTTGTAAGAGCCACGGCTCAAAAATTTACAGTAAATTAAAATTTAACTTGGTTAAACAATGCTTTCAATTTTAAGTTCTGAATATTTTAATAAAATATAAATTAAGAACCATCTACCTTGAGACAGTAACTAGTAACAGATTTACTTTTTATTTAACCAATGAAATTTTACTTTTTTTTCTTCGCAAAAACATGAAAATAATATAGAATAGAATAGAAATGCTTTATTGACAAAGATTTATGACATGCAAATAAACAAAAGAAAACTTCAAAGCTAATCAGCTTTGTGCTTAACACCGTCAGCCAGAGTTGTCATCAATTGTGTACAACAGTATTTACTACCTTGAACACTACCAACTAACAAAATAAATAAAAGCAACATAAACAAAATAAATGTTCGTCTAAATAGAAATAAACATAACTTCTGAAAAACATATGAATAATCTTATAAACACTTTACTTACGAAAATAGAATAAACTAAAAGAACTATTTGTATATATATATATATATACAATATTGGTAGAGAGATAGGTTTTCAATTTTTCACTATGTGCTCAATAATTAAACTCCTGCACAAGTAGGCGTCTATATTTTTAAGCATATGTATGAAAATTAATTAGGTTTCTCCAATTTGCACCATTCAATACATTTATCACTTCATTCAGCGATAGTAACTTCTTACCAAACCACTTCACGCGCCATTCCTGTAAAGTGGAGCATATACCCAAATAATGATAAACATCCTCCATTTCATTACTGTTACAAAGAGAACACCTTCTTTGTTCCTCACATCTACAAATACTGGCATTAAGCTTAATAAGCTGTCCACGCAATTTAAATATAACTCTTATGGACCTTAAATTATTGTGATCTGAGATATAATGATTTTCAGAGGAGAACAACTTCAGATCCTTATACAAAACATGAAAACTGGATTTTTGCGCTTTACATATCATTTCATTCCTAAAATCTTTTTTTAACGCTTCTGTACAACATATCTTCTGACAGATAATCCATCTGCAAACCCAATTTATTACACAAGTCTAAATTATCTTTATGCCACGATATTCTCTTCTTAAAAACTTAGGCAGAATTTGCTTCGCCAAAATTTTAGGCAGCCTTGAATCCGGCATCAACAAAACCTTTTTAATAATATAATTAAAGTGCAAACTCATCGTAAAGAAAAAAATCGGGTAAAGATTTGTTTCCAGGTACAAAATATACATTAGGGGAATTAGAGGTAACGAGAAAAATCTTTTTATAAAGTATCGATTTAATTTTTCAATTTCTTCAAAACTACGACAAATGAAAATAATATAAACGATACCTTACCTCACATCCACAAATCCTAGTATGTAGTTGTTATTTGTTTATCATAAATAACTGATTAATGTTCATGTTAAAATTAACATTGAATTAATGATCTGGAAAATTTTCTTTCTTTTAATTTATAAAAATGAACATGATTAGATTATTAACTACATAAAAAGAAGTCTGTTTCCTAGACTATAGAAAAGTGTGTTTAAAAAAAACAGTAATCAGAAACTGAATATTGAAGCTCAAAGAAGCTATAAATAGATGTAATTGTTGCATTAAATTTTATAAACGTATCTAACTTTTGGCAAAGAACCAAAAATGTTTGTTTTCCTGTTGGTTTGTTGATGTTTGTCATTTGCTTGGCAAGTATTCAGTACATTGATTAAAGTGTGCTAAAAATGTAATTATTTTGTTTTTTTAATTTTGCCAAAAAAAAAAAAATTGTTACCTCTCTGTTCTGCATTTGCCTTGATTTTGTCCCTTTCGTTATTTAAGAAAGAGTTTTCACTTTCTAAGAGAAAATGTTGCCAATTAGCGTCAATAAGAGAAAGTAATGAAAACGCATTCCTATGAATGAAATTAAAAAAAAAAAAAAATGGATTTTATACTTACACATAATTAAAATATAAATAAATTTATTTCAGATATTCTAGGGTGACATATTTCATACTTTATTGAAATAAATACTTTCTTTTTTTCAATTTAAAAAATAATAAATATATACTACTCATAATTAATGCGTTAATTAGTCAATTCAAATTTTTACTCAAAAATATTATAGAAAATATAAATAATTAGTCTTTTATTTTGCCACATCACTGACACAACAGCTAAATTTATAAATTTAATTTAAAATAATATAAAAAATTTATTAAATTAGGAATATAATTATATATCAGTTAATTCTTTTCATTTGTTTTTTTTTTATTATTATTATTTTTTCAAGTTTGTTGATCATACATGCCCATTTAATTCATACATTTTATATTCAAGTCATCATACATGTATAGACGAGAATAAATTACGTCACATAAATAATACATATCATTCAGGATGGATTTTATTATTTACAAATTTTTGTCACTAATAATTTTTTTTTTATTTTTTTTATTTATTGAGTATCTGGCCTTAAATTATCAAGTTCTTTCGGTCCATTATCACTCCGTTTCATTGTATCAAAATCGCCAAATCCTCTCGAAAATACATCGCCATGAAAACCCATTGAATCCATTTCTGGCCGTCTCTTTTTCATTGTATCAAATTCACCAAAACCGCCACCAAAAGTATCACTATGGAAACCCATTGCATTCATTTCCGGCCTTCTTTTTTTATTATCCCCAATGTCCTTTAATAAACCATCTCTTTTCATTGTATCAAATTCACCAAAACCTCCTCCAAATGTATCACCATGAAAGCCCATTGAATCCATTTCCGGCCTTCTCTTTGCTAAATCATCATATAATTTTGCCCTTTTCATTGTATCAAATTCACCAAAACCTCCTCCAAAAGTATCACCATGAAAGCCCATTGAATCCATTTCCGGCCTCCTCTTTGCTAATTCGTTATAAAATTTTCCCCTTTTCATCGTATCAAATTCACCAAATCCACCACCAAAAGTATCACTATGGAACCCCATTGAATTCATTTCCGGCCTTCTTTTTTTAGTATCCCCGATTTCCTTTAATAAACCATCTCTTTTCATTGTATCAAATTCACCAAAACCTCCACCGAAAGTGTCACCATGAAAACCCATTGAATCCATTTCTGGTCTTCTTTTCATAGTTTCAAAGTAGCCAAATCCATTACCAAAAGTATCTCCATGAAATCCAGAAGAATCCATTTCTGGCCTTCTCTTCATTGTTTCAAATTCACCAAATCCACCACCAAAAGTGTCACCATGAAAACCCATTGAATCCATTTCTGGTCTTCTTTTACTTTGCATTCTAAATACAAGTCTAGTTAAATCAGAGGCGCGTTTAGTTAACTGGCTACGACGTTTTCTCATTGTTGTAAAATCACCAAAATCTGAATGAAATGTATCACCATGGAAACCAGATGAACCCATTTCCATGCCACGAGCATGTCTTCCACCCATTAATCTTTTATTTATTGTATCACGTTTGGCAATGGATTTAACACCATTATCATCAGTCTCTTTCTCTGCAGAAATATTCTGATCTTCCATGCTGAGAGACCGTTTCTTTCTTAGACCTCTAAATCCGTTTGTCTCTGCTGACTGTCCATTTCTGCAACAAACAAAACCAATATTTAGGAGTTTTTATTTATTTATTGTTCTTTTATTGGTGTTTAGTTTGGTGGAAACTTCAACCAAATTATATAAGAATTCATTATTTATATAGTTGATATATTGTTTATAGATATCATACAATAACATTTACTGATTTGAATACTCCGATGTTAAACTACAAGTTTGAGTCATGTAAATTTAATATGTTCAAGTGTAATAGAAGTAATTCAGTTATTGCGTCACCGCCTTTGAGTGCCTTTTTAATTTGTTTAAATTCTGAACTTTGGTTTAGAATTCAAACCTCGGGCAAACTGAATATGTAGATTCGTGTATGTAAAAGTGTCCCCTTATTCTCAAGTCAAAGAAATAGCTATTTTTTTTACCTCAAATTGTTTTTATCTAAAGACTACATATTTAACCTATTAAATGTTGGTTAAAATGAACTAATATTTTTAAAAACATTTTGGAAAGGCCTGAAGAATAGTTCCTCCATAGCCGGTCACAAGCCCGGTTGAGTAACGAGGAAGGAAGCAGCAAATTGAATGGGCCAGACCAAACGGCCATCTGAGAAAGTAGGGGGACCTGTACGTAATGGTTTTCCTGAAGCTACTGAATAGCGCTTAGGTATCTAACGGGGGCAGCACCCTCACTACGCTAAGTCACTACAGACAATGGTTTACTGGAGAGGAAAAAGATTTACAAGACTGGAACATGAAATGTAAGAATCATAAATGGAAAGGAATTCAAATTAGAGGAAGTTATGAGAAGAGCAGAAGTGCGGATATACTGGGAGTGACTGAAACCAAGAAGAAAAGCGATGATTAGAGACTATGTACTCCTCCTATACTCTGGTGTTCAAGTGACAGCGATTGGGTCTTGGTTGCATCTTCCATAAGGAATTCAAGGAGAAAGTAAAGTAGTTGGTAATTTTTTGTCTTAGATGCATGACAGATGATATTTAGGAAGAAGCAAGAACTTGGATTGTTATTGTAATATACGGGCCCACAGATGATCCATCAGCAGATGAAAAAGATACTTTTTCCCGGTCACTTTCGAGAGCACTGATGTCTGCAAAGGAATTCCTATTGTGATGAGGGATTTAAATGGCAGATTAAGAAATGACTATCTTTCATTGAAAAACGTCTTTGGAAAATATGGAGAGGAAAAAATTATTATTAACGATAATAGGCGTTTTCTCCATTTCTGTGTTGCCAATTTAATGGTTGTTGGAAATAAATGGTTCCCCCATAAGAAAATCCCTCAAACTCAAGAGAAGAACTAGTAATAGACTATTTCATGTTGAAGAAAGAAATGCTATGAGAAATAATATACATAAAAGTTAGAGGAGTTTTTGAAATAGACTGTGATTGTAGACCTCCTTGTAGATAAAATATGGAGGAAGAATTCAATAGCAACAGATAGCCCAACAAAAGTGTAAAAAATTAAGTAAAATCATTACTTGTATACTAATGTACAAAGAAGGAAAGAAAAAATTTCAAGAAGCTATAGGAAGGAGAGTAAGTTCAGAGATAGTTTGATTTAATCCAGAAATAGAAGTAGCCTGATCAATCCAGCGGAAGGAGCTTATGGAACGTGTAGGATTGGATCAATCAACAGCATAAAGGCAAGGTGGCGAGATGATGTGAAGGAAGCGGTAAGGCTGAAAAAAATTAGTTGGTAAAGATATTTGAACTCCAAATAGTTCTAAGATTACGATGTCTTAAGATAGAAAGAAAGGAAGTCAAAAAATAATTATGGTAAAAATTTGACATTTTGTGCTAAAAAAAATATTATACAATTACTTATCGATTTCCAATAATCGTTTTTTTTCTACTGAACAATTGAACATACTTTACTATGGAAAAAATTACAGATTTTTGGTATCGCCTGGAAAATGTTTCCATTAATGTAAAAACTGTGTAGAAATCTGAGAGGAAAATCAATAATAATGAACAAACCTCCGAAATAACTTAGGTAAAGGTACGAGATGAAATCCTAAACCCAACATTATTTAACGTTTACATTAATGATATTGAATAAAAAAAAGCTTTTGAAATCAGAATAGATTATAATAAAGGAAAACGAAATTCTCAAATTAATGATCTTGCAGTGTTAGGTGATGCATTCACTGGTATCCAACAAAAGATTAACTTGTTAGGTACAGGAGTATTTGTACGAGAATAAGCAGACAATACATGTTAAAGAAAACAAAAGTTTCGAAATTTGGCAGGGAAAGGGAACTATAAGGCAAAAACATAAACAACAAAATTTGAAATAAAGAATTCTTTCTATTACCTAAGCGTATCTTCCTTTCAAGTTAGGTTTATTTAAAAAGTACGCAAAGGCATCTATCTTCAAAGCAAATGCTGCAATTTCTTCATTAATTCATAAATGTTAAATAAAAGAAAATCCATGTAATCGAGAATTTATTTATAGGATTCTATTGTCGGAAATGTTCTATAATACTGTGCATCTGTTTGGACTCTTAGACATTTATATTATTTAGAAATAAATCAACTAAATTGCTTTAAGACCTTATTATCTCTTCCCCGAACTACCCGAAACTATTTCATTCGCATTGAAACTAACTAACTCAAAACCCATTATGTGATTGTAAAGCTAACTCTTAACAGGTTTCATAAAATTTTCGCTTAGTGAACAGAATTATAGGCAAGATTGCCCTCGGAGTTTTTGCTGTTTATTATTAAATAATTAAATAATTTAAAATTCAAATGATCCTCAATAAAAAGAAGTTTATTTTTAAGATTTGAGTTTTCCGATGGTAATTCTTAAAAAAAAACAAAAAAAAAAAAAACAAGGTAATGTTCATTTAGTCTTATAAAAGTAATCTTGAAAAGGTAAAAACCTTTCCTTTATGATCAGAAAGAATAATCAAATAATTCAACCTATAAAAGGCTTATTGTAATATGGGCAATACGTCGGTTTCTAGTAAACAGCAAACGATGAACTCAACCCGGAAACTCAAGTGTTTTTCATGAAAATAGCCGCGGAAACCTAAAAGATAAGAATTCAACCTTATTTGACAAGTAATCTACCACAAGGTGATTAAAATTCTTGCCCAATTTCGATTAACTGGTCCCTGTAATATCCAAATCATTGTTACCAATATTAAGTTTGGTAATTAATCCAAATAAAAAATGTATACTTTTTAATTAGATAAATAAGAAAATTTAATCCATTTGTTTGTTGAATATCCAGTTAATAACATTTTTAGGCAAGATTTAAAACTAGCTGGCTAGAAGGTCAATAGAAAATCCAGTTTTTTGGTCTAGCAAATAATGTAATAAACGGAGTATTTGTACAATATACAAGTTTATACGAAAAGAGGATAATAGTATAGAGTTTTTAGTAATAGTAGAGGATAATCTTTTGTATTGCACGATTAATTCTTATTTTTCCAAAAAAAATATTTAGGTGTTTCTATATTTTTATTGATTAATATTGATTTTATTTTAAATTATTTTTATAACTCTGTACTGAATTGTTTTACTAAAGATATATACTATATTTTTGTTTACTCATATGATGTATAATCTAAAAAAAATCTTTGTAATAATATCAGTGTTTGGGAACTCAGTTCCTTTCTTACTGACTGCAAATCAAAAACAAAAGCACATACATATCATCATATACGTATTATTATAAAATAACCAATGAGCAACACTGTTTCTAGGTAGATTTAAAATATGGCTACAAAATGACAGATAAAACAATTACAGAAGTATTAGTAGCTTCTCCTGTAACGAAATATATCCTATTTTTACTTTCTCTTACTCCTAGTAAGAGGAAGTATTGTAATCGTGTCAAATTTTCGATATCGAGTTTTCACCGGAAATATCCGTTTTGAGGTCCCCTGAGTCAAAAAAGTGGTTTTTAGCAAATGGTCTGGTGTGTGTGTGTGTGTGTCTGTGTGTGTGTATGTATGTGAACAGCATAGCTCAAAAACGAAAAAATCGTAGAAAGTTCAAACTTGATATTACGTTTAGGTATCACCATGGGATCTGACGGTGCGTTATGTGTCAATATTCCTCAACCGAAAGTACCACTTTACTAGCTGTTTTTTTTACATTTTTGCAATTTTCTCAAAAATGGCTCCGAAGATTTTCTTTACACTTGTTATATCAACTACACATACAAAGAGCTACAACTTTTATTTGAAACATTTCTCCAGGAAAATTCATTTAAGGGCACTTCTGGGGGAGGGGTGGGGTTAGGTTTTCATCTTAACTGCTGTTTCAGTATATTAGACAATTCTGTCATCTAAATAATGTTAATTAGAATTAAATATGTTGTTGAAATTCCGAGTTTGAAAAAAAATAGATAACCGGAAGTGCGTTTTTACTGAAATATAATTTTCAGTTTTCTGGTATTTTCTCGAAAATGGCTCCAACGATTTTCTTTAAACCAGCGTTGTTAACTATACATATAAAGAGCTACAACTTTTATTTGAAACTTTTCCCCTGATAAATTCATTTAAGGGGACTTTTGGGGGAGGGGGGTTATGTTTTTCTTTAAAATGCTATCACAGTTGATTATACAATTCTGTCATCCAAATTGAAATAACTAGAAATTAATATATGACCCAAATTCCGAGTTTCAAGGAAATTAGTAAACCGGACAGTTTTACTGGACAGTGTTTTCACTTTTCGACGAATTTCATTAAATTTGGTACACTAACTATAAAATTTGTCAATTATAATTTTGAGTACTGGAGTAAGAGAAAGTTGTGTGAGTGTTTCACACCAGATTTTTTATCATCATTATGTTGGAGAACAAAAAAAATTATTGAGAGCATAAAAAATTATTAAATTAATTAGCCGCATGTCTAAAAAAAAAAACAAAAAACAAACTAGATTTTCTAGTTGTGTATTATTAGAGCACTAAATCCCGACGGACTATAGATCTCGGTGGTGGGATTTCTGGATTGATTTCACATTATTCATAACCATGTGCTTTGAACAGTAGCACTATTTACACAAGAAATCCCCCAAGATTTTGGATTTGATATAGTAGTGAACAGCAATGACCAGGCAGGTTGAATTAAGAATTATATATATGTTTGTTTGCTTGTGGATTGCTTGCTTACTCCGACTTTATTTGTTCGTTCTACGTGGAATTTTGCGTCGTTGCTTTGTATGTCATCATGGAAATTAAAAGACACTTTTTGTTTCTCTTGCCTAATTCCCTCCCTCCATCTATCTAGAACAGATGACACTCCAAATATTTCCTTCGGTGATCGCTTTACGAAGAAATATTTCATTAAGAAAACGCTAAAAAAATGATTAAAGCAATTTTTGAATATTTGTCTTATACAATATTTTAAAAGAATGATGATTTTTATTTTCTCTTACTCCTACTAAGAGGAAGTATTGTAATCGTGTCAAATTTTCGATATCGAGTTTTCACCGGAAATATCCGTTTTGAGGTCTCCTGAGTCCAAAAAAGTGGTTTTTAGCAAATGGTGTGTGTGTGTAGCTCAAAAACGAAAAAACGTAGAAAGTTGAAATGTGATATTCCGTTTAGGTATCACCATGGGATCTACAGTACGTTATCTGTCAGAATTCTTCAACCGGAAGTACCACTTTACTAGTTTTATTTTTTGAGTTTTTGTGATTTCCTCAAAAATGGCTCCGACGATTTTCTTTAAATTTGGTATATCAACTACATATACAAAGACTTACAACTTTTATTTTAAACATTTCTCCGGGAAAATTCATTTAAGGGCACTTCCGGGGGAGGGGTGGGGTTAGGTTTTCATCTAAAGTGCTATTTCAGTTGATTAAACAATTCTACCTTCTTAATATGTTAATTAGAATTGAATATGTTGTTGAAATTCTGAGTTTGAAAAAATTCGTGGAAAAGTGGAAGTGCGTTTATTTGAACACATTACTAAATGATTTCCTCACTTTTTTGCGATTTTCTCAAAAATGGCTCCGACGATTTTCTTGAAACATCGTGTAAAAACCAAACATGCAATGATTTACATCTTTTAGTTAAAACATTTCTCTGGGAAAATTCATTTAAGGGCAACTTCTAGGGGAGGGGTGGGGTTACAGCTTCCTCTAAATTGCTATCATAGTTGATAATACAATTCTATCATCCAAACAAAATTAATTAGAAACACATAGATGGCCAAAATTCCGAGTTTCAAGAAAATTAGTAAACCGGAAGTGCGCAATTACTGAACAGTTTTTTCAATTTTCGACGAATTTCATGAAGTTTGGTACACAAACTATAACATTTATCAATTATAATTTTGAGAACAGGAGTAAGAGAAAGTTTTGTGAGTGTTTCACACCAGATTTTTGTTTTTATTTGGTTTTGTTTTACCATTTACCGATAAATTTCGAGTATTGGAAAAACTTTAATTTTGGTAAATTAAGTAAGAACGTTTCAATATACTGGAAGAAAAAGTTGGTCCTATCTTTTCAACAAAATACTTGATTTCTGGTTTCTTCCCTATGATTTTTTTTCTTTTTATGTTCTAGAGGCTAACATTTCGCTCTTGCATCCTCTAATCTTCAATATTGTCTGATCTTTTTTTTTGTGGGTTATGGGGGTTATTCTGTAATAAGGTCCACATTAAATTCATTTTTATTTTTGAAATCTCATTTATTAATTTCATTTTTTATGATGATTTGATGCAAATACAGGATCCTTCCTTGTTCAAAGTTCTTAAGTGCTTTTAGCGATGAACACGAATTGCTCAAATTTAATAATAAAATAAATTTTTTTCTAGAAATACGAATTTACGATCATTGATTATTTTAAAGCATGAGAAGAATAAGCAATTGTCTTCCTTCTAATTACCATAATCGCAATTTTGAGGCTATCCATTTGAGATTGATGTTTTTATATGAGCTCTGGTTAATTATGGTTTAATGACGCTTGAAACTAAGTGGTTTGGGATATACATATAACTGGATTTGTCCAAAACCCTTACCTTTCGTTTCTTAAACTCATTATACTCTATTTGCCATTGTTAGGGGAGAATTACTTTCCATTCCACAACTTTAGTTGCCTGTGGATAAACATTCTTCTTATTTTGCGGCAATTTTCGCAAAACTGGCGGCCACTTCATTGATCTTTTAATACATATCAATTGCATCTTATCTTTAGCTTTCTCCAAGGAATATACGATTTGACAATGATGGAGGTTATATTACCTCTTGGCATTTAGTTTCCTAAGAAACGCTCTTCGAATCAGAATAGATAACAAACTTTCCCTTATATTTAGTTAGCCAGCTATTGCCGCTGCTTTCTATTTTACCAGTAATATGCGAAGACGCAAGATTCGGTAGCTTAATTGCGAATACAGTTCTTCTTTGTGGTTTGGAAACTATCCCCACTCATCTAGTCATCACAATCATTTATTAAGTATCAAAATATTTTTAGTAAAAACATGAAAAAACGATATTTCAAATATAGCTTTACAGTGAAAAACCACATATCTTATCATATTATGCACAAATAGAAGTGTAAGGACCCATTATTAAAGAGGCTCATCAGGACACTTTAATAGCAAGTTGAAGGAGGAGTATTTAGAGAGCTGAACTAAATAAAAGGAAAAGTTAGTTCAAATCTATCATCTACGCAGTTTTAGTAGAAAAATTAACGATAAACGAGTTCATTGGGAGTAATTAACAAATCTACGGAAGAGTTACAAATTAGTTACTAACAGTATCAACAACGAACATAAATCTGCAGCATCACTCTAAGTAACGCCTAAAGAAATCCTCTTTATATACAAATACTGGCAGTAATATTTTGTCAGTTACTAGCTAACCCGGCCACGCTTCGCTGTGGCTCAGTCTGATTTTTAGGAAGGTAAATAGAAGTATTATAGTTAACATAGATTCAGCAAGAAAACACATCATTCAATTTAATACCCTACATTGCGTTGCTGTGCACTGAAAGGAAAAAAAAATGTTTTCGACTGAAAGTCTTTTTTTATTGTAAATGGACTGCATTTTTCTGTTTGTCCGTTTTCTGCATAAACATAAAGATCAGATCGTTTACAGACTTTAGAGCATGCGACTTTAGGAAGAAGCGCATGAGAGAAGCATTCGTTTTCTAAATTCAAACCGCACACTTGGAAAGTTTGTCATTGCGCTTTATGATAGTCATAGCTGACGAAAGGCGTTTGGAAATTGAAGTCGTTGACTGCCAGAATGAGTGGTATTCGTGGAAATAGTACGTCTTCACCTTTATGAGGCCCAATGAGAATTGTTGCTTGAATTAGATTATTCATCAATTTTTTAACTACTAATCGTGTACCACTGCATAACTTTGGCTGATTGATGTGTCGGAGTAATATAATTGGTACTTCAATTTTCAAATTTAGAATGTGTGGCGGTAATCCGGGAACATTGAATGAATTGAGAAATTCCGTTGGAAAATTCCCAAATTCACTTTGGTCCATCAAGGAATCAATGGATTTGTATGTCACTGTTTCATCTGCGATTCTGTTTAGAATGATGTTGTTCATATCGAGACATTTTTAACCGCTACGATGGCTCTTCCGCTTACCCATGCGTGATTTTGATAATTTTTTTCGATGCTTTGGAATACCTTGTCTACTATTTCTTCTTTTGAATGTGCAATGTTGCAGAAATTAGATGGGAAGGTGATTTTTCCCGTTTCTGGATTTGCAGGAGCAGTACCGTTACCGAATTCGAGTAATTGTCTTAAAAATATGGCAGCTCTTGGATTGTTTTAAATTTGAACTCTCATATCCGTTGGTAAATGAGTTGTTTTTACTGTACTCCAAAGAGTTTAATATTTCAAGCAGGCATGCAATTCATCAGCTGGTTTTGAGCGAGGTATCACCGGAAGCGTTTGCCTGAAGTCCCCGGATAGTAACACCAATGCTCCACCAAAATTAATCTGATTATTTCGCAAGTCTTTCAATGTATGGTCTAATGCTTCCAATGACTTCTTATGAGCCATTGCACACTCATCCCATACAATGATTTTGCACGCCCGAAGAACCTTTCCCAATCCTGATATTTTAGAAATGTTACATGTTAGGTTTTCTATGAAGTGCATGTTCAGTGACAGTTTAAGAGCTGAATGCGCTGTTCTACCTCCTTCCATCAACGTAGCAGCAATACTTGAAGAAGCAAGTGCTAACGCAATATGACCGTTTGAATGGATTTTAGCTCGGAATTTTCCGTTTCCGTGGGAACTTCGGAATAGAGGTACTTATAAGTAGTTGAGAAGAGGTTCAGAGAGAGCGCCACCATCGCAACGCGTTTTGAAAAAACCATATTTCAATTATAGCTTTGCAGTGAAAGATCACATGTCGTATCTATGCACAAATAGAAGTGTTAACAACCCATTACTATAGAGGCTCGTCAGGCCTTAAATAGTAAGTTGAAGGAGGAGTATTTAGAGAGCTGGACTAAATAAAAGGAGAGGTTCTTTAGTTCAAATCAATCATCTACGCAGTTTTAGTTGAAAAATTAACCAAAGAGACTCTTAATCTATTAAGAGTCATAGACGAGTTCGTTGAGAGTAATTAACAAATCTACGAAGAGTTACAAATTAGTTACTAACAGTGTGAACAACGAACACAAATCTGCAGCGTCACTCTGAGTAACGCCTTAAAAAAAATCCTCTAAATACTAGTACTAGCAGTCATATTTTATCAGTTATAATAAATTATACTCTTTAAAATCAATAATTTCAAAAAAGCGGTTAATTTATCATGTCGATATTACCTTTCTCTTAATACAAGAAAATGAAAATCACTTTTGTAAAACATTAGTATTGCAAATCTTGCCAAATTATCGAAATATCAATTTTTCAAAGTAAATATACATTAGAGGTCTCCCAGGTGTGAAAAAATTGCTTTTACCAAATGCTATTGTGTTGTTTATAGATCCTCAAGCGGGAATGCAACTTAACTGAATTTCTTTTTTCGATTTTTCACGATTTGCTCCGAAACGGCTCCAATGATTTTGTTCCACACTGGACTACTATCTTTATACTAGCTATATTTCTATACTATTATGCCTATCACATATATGTCTAAATAATTTTTCCAGCAAAGAAAATTGATTTTTGGGGGGGTTATGGGAGAGCTACAATTTAAACTTTATTCTAAAGTGCTTATTCAATTAAATGTGCGGTGCTAACGGTAAATTTAAACACTGAGGCTCATTAAAAGCTTGCAGCAATTCCAGATTTGAAGAAACACGCATAACCGGAAATGCTTCTTTATAAAGAAGATTTATGAACATTTTTGGGAATTTTCTCAAAAACTGTTAATTTTTATTTGCTGCAGAAAGTTGTGTGAGTGTCTCAAACCAGACTTTTTTTTTTTTTGTACTTGTTACTGACTAAATATTATCAAATAAATTATTTAAGCAATTGAATAAAGTGTTAAAAATATCGTTTATTTATCTTAAATAGTTTTATATTATCATATTAATGAAAGAACGTAACTGTGAATAACTTCATCATGAGCTTATAAGTAAAATTCAAGAGCAAGGGAGTACAAGTGTAGTTAAAATGAATTCCGCTAGATAGCTGGTCGATTCTTATACTGATATAATCTTCAGCTGGTAGTTTATAATGTGCTTCTATGTATCGCAAGGAGATTTGAATGCAAAACTATCTCTTAAAATATTATTATACCCTTTATTGAAAATTTAATTTTTCAGTTTTGTGATTTATGACTCCCAACGATTCTCAGTAAACTATTGTTTACTATAAAAATAAATTCTTTTACTAATTTTTTTGTAGAATACAGATTTTTTGGGGGGGTTTCTAGGGATGCAATATTTGCTCCTCTTAATGTTACTATTTATTTATTGGTAATTTTATTTTTGTAAAACTTAATTGCAATTCATTTTTTTTTTTTTTTAACTTTTCTTTTAAATTTCGACACTTCTAATTATTCCTAAAACGCAGATAAACATTGAATAATTGCATTTGTATAGATGATATATTTTTTTAAGGGATATGCGACTTGAAAGATCTATTGTGTCCCCCAGAGTCTTCTTAGCTGCACTGCCAGCCTTATTTACAATAAATAAAAGATCGTATAGAGAACATTCGTAGGTGATATTAAATGCAACAAATTTTGTATTTAATGAAAAAACAATTTCAAGTATTTGTTTGTTTAATCTCTTAAGTTAGACGTGATAACAGTATTAATGCAAGTAAAATGTAAATTATATTCTCTGAATTTCGTCATCAGCAAATGTTATTCTTTTAGGCATTATTAAAAAAACAAAATTTAATAAAAACTACATAGCTTGAGATTACTAAAATGTGTTGGGAAAAATTTATTTCAGGTGATATAAGAAACAGTGATGTTAGGCTTTTCTCTGTGCAATTCTAAAATATCGTATGTACGTTTTATACACTATACTAGTATTATTATTTAAAAAATTATAAATTAAATTAATTAGTTTTTTGCGATTAAATCGAAAACCACTTGATAAACTTTTTTTTAACTTCCTTTACAAATTATTTTATAAATTTTGTTTAAACATTTTGACAAAAAATTCATTTTAGCGTTGTGTGTGTGGGGGGGGGGGAGCTAACGTGAGGCTTCATTTAAAATGTATAAAAACTGATAAAATGTGTTTTAGATCTATATTATCCAGAAGCGCCAGGACAATATGAGAAATCCCAAATCGTGCTTTTACTTTCTCTTACTGCTGTAAGAGGAAATATTACAATTGTGTCAACATTTTCTATCACAAGTTTTCACCGGGATATATGTATACGTTTTGAGGTCCCCTGAGTCCGAAAACGTGGTTTTTAGAAATTGGTGTGTGTTATATTCAGCATAACAAAAAAAAAAAAAAAAATCTGGTATGAAACGCTCACACAACTTTCTCTTACTCCAGTTCTTAAAATTATAATTGACAAATTTTACAGTTTTTGTACCAACTTTAATGAAATTCGTCGAAAACTGAAAAAAAAACTGTCCAGTAAAAGCACATTTCCTGTTTACTAATTTTCTTGAAACTTAGAATTTTGGCCATCTATTTATTTCTAATTAATTTTGAATGGATAATAGAATTGTATAATCAACTGTGATAGCACTTTAGAGAAAAACATAACCCCACCCCTCCCTTAAAAGTGCCCTCAAATGAATTTTCCCCGAGAGAAATGTTTTAAATAAAAGTTATAGATCTTTGTATGTTTAGTTTTATATAAGATGTTTCAAAAAAATCGTCG
>JAAEAF010004105.1:0-94806 GCA_011037195.1 Triatoma infestans | reverse complement strand
ATTTTATTTCTTTTTTCCACAACTACTAAATAGTAGTAAACATGATCTAACATTCCATGACAATAACTTATGCAAATTAACCAATTAATTTTTTTTTTTCTTTTATAAATAGATAAATAAGAATTTTTTAGGCTAGTTTCTTTATTGCGAAACTTGAACTAATTTCTAAGAAATAGACGTATAAATCAATTCACGATTTTTTTTTTGCACTTCCTGATGTAAATTAAAAATATTAAGCAATAATTATTCAAAGGTAAAATCCTTTGGTAAAAATATTATTATTAAATTTAGTTTGTTGTAACCGTAGATTATTACGATCTTTTTTAGACAATTAATTTTAAGATTTATCGCTTTTAGTGTGTGGAAACTGCCGCTTTAAGGTGTCTTAATTATTTCTATTGTTTTTACTTCCTCTTACTCTCTCTCTCTGTGAGAGAAAGTACTGCGATCATGTGAAATTTTTTAAAGTCTGACTTCCGCCAGAAATGCATATTTTATACGAAAAAAAAATCTGGTAAGAAACAAACATTCCATAGGCTTTTCTCTCTCTTAGTCCAATTAATAAATTTTTAATTAACAAATTTTCTTATTGCAATGTTTACAATGCTACGTATTTGGGCTGGCCAGAAACAAAGGGTGGTAGGAGATTATACTTGTATATCTCTGCGGACTGTGTGGAGCGCGCTCTCTGTCAAAGCCAACAAAGCTTGAGCAAATTACAATTTAAAACATTTCAGATAGATCCCCAAAAATTCTCTAAAATCCACTTTCTTAGAAAAAAAAAAATTTATTTTTTTATTTTTTCAGGGCCCTCAAAACAAGATATGTCAGATGAAAACCCAATTTTGATTTGATCGATCTTATTCGATCCGATTCTGATATCCTACTTAAACACTTATACCAATAATAGTACGTGTAAAACTTCCAGATAGAAAATCGCGGTTTTAGGTTTTATATATATATATATACAACACACCACAACAACAAAAACCAATACTTAAAAATTTAAGCAATTCTCTTTAAATAAATGTTTTAAATTAAATAAATTGAAATATAAACACTAAATAAATAGGAATAAATACAATATATAAGATTAACTAATATTTAATAAAGCTAAGAATAGAGAAGATTGATAGTAAAACTGAGTAACTAACTAGTTAGTAAGAAGTGTGTATGTGCGTGTGTGTGTGTGTGTGTGTATGTATACACTAACCAGTCAATCAACAAGTGAAACAGGATCCATCTTTAATTGACCTACTTTATATCTAAACTCATGACATGTTATTTATAATGTTGTTAATATTTCATATCATTCGTTTCTATTATTAATAACAATTATATTATACATGTATTAATAATAAATAAATAGATATATTTCATTATTATAAAAATAAAAAAAAATGTAAATAAAAATTTTGAATAAGAAAAGTATTATAGAATAATGAAAAGTGTTTATTTTCTAAAAGTATTCTTCGGATATTATTTGTTTGAATAGAACTATGCTTCATTAAAAAAATAAAAATCGACTCACTATTTTCTTTTCCAATATCGATGTTTAGAGCCTTTATATATGTTAAACAAGGTTATTTTTTGTTGGCTGGCTATAAATATCATTTATAGAATTAGTATTTTTTGACGAAGTTATAACGCACTGTTTAATTAATTACGAATTTATATAGGATAAAATTGCATTTCGTCGATAATAAATTAATGTAAATCTTGCATATACGAGGTGTGTAAATTAAGTAATGAGACTGATTTTTCATCTTTTTTTTTATTATAATAAAATTACAATTCAACATTGTCCCCTTCAAAGTAACTATCTTGGGAAGCCACACAACGCTGAAGAGGATTCTTCCATTCGACATATCAGTGCTGGAACTCGGATACTGGAATAGACTTCAGTTGGTCGGTTACGGCTGTTTGAATATTCTCCAATGTTCCAAAATTACGTCCCTTGAGGTGATTTTTCAATTTGGGGAACAAAAAAAAGTCACATGGACTCAAGTCGGGTGAATAAGGAGGCTGAGGAGCCACAGGAATGTTATTACTAGCCAAAAATACTCATTAATAGAAATCGCGGTGTGACACGGAGCATTGTCGTGATGCAACACCTACTTGTTTTTGATGTTTGGTCTCACACGCATGACTCTTTTTCGAAGTCTCTCAAGAACTTCTCGGTAAAAATGTTGGTTTACCATTTGGCATTGAGGTACAAATTCTTTGTGAACGATTCCTTGGCTATCAAAAAAGCAAATCAGCATGCATTCGATTTTTGACTTGCTCATTCTTGCTTTTTTTGGCCTTGGAGAGGTTGAAGTGTGCCACTGCATGCTCTGACGCTTAGTTTCTGGGTCATACTCAAACACCCAAGACTCGTCTCCTGTAATAACACGTTCCAAAAATTGGGATCGTTTTCAATTGCTCCCAAAAAGTCAAGGCTCCTTTCCTTTCTGATGTCTTTTTGCTCTTGTGAAAGATTTTTCGGAACCATTTTTGCACAAATTTTTCTCATCCCCAATTCATTAGTCAAAATTTGATGAACGGTTGTGTGAGTCAAATTCAACTCTTCGCCGATCATTCGGACTGTCAAACGACGATCTGAACGCACGAGATCGCGGATTCTGCCAACATTTTCGTCGGTTCTTGAAGATGAAGGCCTTCCGCTGCGAGGCTCGTCTTCAATTGATTCCCTTCCTTCTGCAAACGGCTTAAACCACCTAAAAACCTGTGCTCTCGACAAAACCTGTGCCCTCCATAGGCCTGGCATAGTTTTTGAAACGTTTCCGTTGTACTGTGCCCAAGTCTGAAGCAAAACCTGATAGCACAACGTTGCTCGTAATTGATGTCACTCATTTTTAAAACGCACTGAAAAAACCTTGCTCACAAAAAAAGTCACTAGAGACAGTGCAACAACTCAGGCATTTTCAAATTTGCACTGGACGTGTATCAGATGTTTACTTGCCCTACCACGCATGCGCCGCGTCTCCAGTGTTGCCAGATCGAACACCAGAAAATCAGTCTCATTACTTAATTTACACACCTCGTATATGATTAATACCCAGATTTAGCCAACTTGTGAGATGGCCACTGGATTTCTTATAGAACAGTAGATGTATCGCCCAAAATCCTACAGTCCAGATAAATGGAGTAGTAGATATTGTGCTAGTAATCCCTGGTGGTTGGAAAAAGAAAAATATACAATACCTTCTCGCTGAAATAAATTATATAGGTGCAGTTCACATAATTATATTCTGACTTCGAGTAAGAGAGAACATATTCCTACTAACTCCATTTACGCAGGTTTCATTGTTGTTTTTTTTTGAAATTTTACAAGATCCAATGGCCAAAGTATTACCAATTCTAGCAGTGACCTTATACGAGTATATACAGAAGAACATTAAGGAATCAAGCATTCTAAACCAGATTTTCGCAAGAACGATGACGCACACCAGCCAATCCATCGACCTTGTTCAATTTTTAACAAATCATGTGCACATAACTTGAATCCCCCACTCGCTTTAAAAAAAAACAAGGTTCAATAATTAGAGGCTTCTAATTATTAGGGTTTCGGAAACATTTTAAGAAAAAGTTAGTAGTCAATTTGCAATTTAGAGAAAAAAAAAACAGCTTCAAAACCATCGAAAAAACCAAACAAACAACAAAAATAAAACAATCGATAATAGAGGAAAAACAGCAGAGAATTGTTTCATGACAAAAGACCGCCTAGTGGCAAAAAAGATCAACTATTCTGACAGAAATAATGATGATAATATTGCTATTATTGATAATAACAGAATAATGACAATACTAGGAACTAATACTACTCAAGTGAAACACGTTTGAGTTTATGGCGGCGTAGAAATTGTTGATAATGAAGATAATAATAGAAATTATCATATTAATAACAATAATAATGTAGTATAATGGTTAAAGGAGATACGAACTTGAGGGGACAAATACAGTATATGGAAAAACATTAATGGATATAGGAAAGGACGGGAATATAAGGCAACATCCATCTTGCTGTATTTTTTGTTTGGAAAGCAGCTTTACAGCCGAAATAGTTGATATCGGGGAGCTGTTTGATAGAAAACACCAAAAGAATATTATAACGCAAATGCTGGAAGCGGCTTTGAAAAAAGAACCTTAACCTGGAATTTTGAACCAGATTCAAAATGTAATAGTTCATAATGGTTGAAACAGTTCATAGAAGTACTATGTCTCTAAATAAGTCTCTTGATTTTTGTCCGAAGAAAGTCCGAATCAAATCAGTGCATATGGTGCGGATTCTGAAATATATCCATCAAGAAGTAAGAAAATGATAAATAAAACAAAATACGGAAGTTGGACGAAGATAACCATATACGGGTTTTCGATATTACGAGCCCCCATAAATCCAATATTATACGTATATTGTAGAAATATAAAGATAAAATGTGTGTACTATAAGAAACACTACCGGGCATTAAACGCCAAAGTGAAGTTCAACACTCCGTTAATTTCCCTGTTGAATTTACATAAACCGTTCCACTTGAGAGGGTAAAGGACGACCTGAAGGGAAAAAGTTTTCTACCAAACTTATCTATTATAAAACAATATGAACATAACTATGTTTTGGGTTTAATACATCACAAATAATACTCTAAAGTTTAAACTTTTTTGATGGATTACATGATTCGGTCAAAATTTGAAGTTAAAGAATACAAAAAAACAAACTATATCCTAGTCAAGCTTTTCGACAGTATATTTTGCCACTATTGAGGGCAAAGATATTTATAGAGAGAAGAGTAGTAACACTGAAGATTGTTGAGATGTAAGATTTGTCATTGATTGGTCATAAACATTTCAATTCACAACTTCAACTTCCAACTTCAATTCACTCTTCTCTCTACAAGAGTATTCTGTATTGTAATGTTGACGAAATATACTTCGTAAGCATGTTTAGGGAGATAACTTTCTATTATTTTATCTTCAAAGTTGGATCTTGGTTTGCTAACCTCCCAGCAATTAATTCAATACGATAAGAAAATCTTTGATATATATTTATTTATTTATTTATTGATATACTGAAAGAGTCTGGTGAAGACATGTTTTTATTTATAAAAAAATTGAAATCAATGTTTTATCGCCAATGTTCCAGCTTCTACAAAATGGATTTGGTATCTACAAATATTAGCCAATACTCTTAAAAGGGAATAATTGCCACAAGGGCAAATGTTAGGTATTGGACACAAAAAAGAAATAAAATTCCAAGGTTAATTGATTTTATAAGTAGATAATTTTACAAAAATGAAAAAAAAAAAAAAAGATTTCATTGAAGATGAATCGAAACTTGCGGTTTCAATTAGGTCATAATTATCTTGAATTTGATTTTCACTAGTAGAAGCGAAAGTTCACATTATATACACATTACAAGCCTGGCCTACAAGGTCATGAGGTCATATTTTTACATATGATTCACTCAGGTGCAATCAAAATGTTCTACCAAAATTATGATTAATACAAATATCATATGATTATATGATAAGGAATAAAATGTTATCATGATTTTTATCTTTCTATTTTGTAGAACTAAATTAAATTCATTGCGGGATTTACCGAAAGTATACGCCATAACTTTCTCTGAAGTTAAAGAATAATCAGTCTTTTGTGGCGCTATTTAAAATAAAAATGTACCCCCCCTCGGATAATAAATTTTAAAAGTTGGAAATATTTCTCAATTGAATATTGTGAAATTTGATTTTAGCCACAATCAGTTTATAAGTTTGGTATTCACATATAAAGAAAACTGATATTTTAAACAGAAAAGATATACACGCAAAGTGAAAATCGGTCTAAAAAGAAACAAGACATAAAATGGTAATAACATAATGTTAAAATAATTAAAATAAGTTAAAATTTCGACAAAGTAATGTGGGCACTGCTTTAGTTATTATCATAAAGAGTCGATGACAGATTTCCAGTACTGCCTATCCAATGCGTATTGTTCGCACAGTTCTCTACCAGTCATGATCTCTTCCATGCCATTTTGCCAGTTATCCAGTGGCCTGCCTGTTTTCCTGGCACCTGACGGCCTCCATTACATTATATTCTTGGGTATTCTACTTTCTGGCACTCTTGCCACGTGATCGAACCATGCCAATTTCTTTTTTTCTATTTCTTCCAATACTGTGGTCTGTCTGCTTCTCCATGATTCTCTTCGTCTCTCTGCGGGATACTCTCGCGGAACGCCACCAGAAATCTTTCTTTCGCCCCTATCATTTTCTGCATCTTTTGTTTCATCACAACACCTTTTTTTTTTTTTTGTTTCGAACGGGGAGCTGACCCTTAGCGAAAACTCGAGGACCAGGAGCTTTTCTGTCGGGGTGCCCATCCCTTAGAGAGGCCGCCTTCACCACGGCTAACAAACTCCTTCCATCCGAGGAGGTAGGGATAGTAGACTAGGGGTTAGGAATGACCGGAAAAAGACTTTGGGTATGGGGCTGCTTGGTTAGGAATGCCCAAGCAAGTCTTTTTTGCCAACTCTTACTACTTGTAGACATACGGTTGGCCACTCACTAGGAGCTATATTCTATGCTCGGACTAACAAAGGCATATAGTATTTGTCTTTACTTTTTGTTATCTATAAAGCACCAAGAAATAAAAAAGAATATTAAAAAAAAATGCTGTATACGTGTAACATGTTTAAAAATTCTTACTTCATAATTTTCTAAATTCTCAAAGCTTAGGAGGAATCACTTTCCAGGAAAGTAAATCCAATCAATAGTTCATTTCTTTCCTCCTTTAATTCCAATTTGTGATCTGCTTGATCTGCCACTTTTTCAGAAGTTCATTAACTTCCATTATTTTATTGCATTCTATAACTTTTATTATATTTTGTAACTTTGGAATTAAGATTACCTTCGGAAAGTTAACTTCAAGAATGAACAATATGTACAATAAGGTTTACCGCATAAGTGCATCTTATCTGCAATTTATATTAAGAGAAACGATATATAAACATATAATATCATTATTTCTCTTGACGATTGCCTGTGACACACACACAATCCATATTATTGCGAGAATGGCAACTTTATATGAAAGAGAATCTTCTCGGAAAGGAATGTATCATTTCTCTAATATGCGAGTCATATCTTTGAGACCTTGGTTCAAGAAATAGAAACTCTTAAGAGGCCAAATAGTGGCACTGATTAAACTACGAACAGGACATGCGACGGACAAATAGAACATGTGGTAATGTCCAGCAATTGTGAAGGGTGCAGTGTTGCAGGAGAATGTCGAACATGTTATCTGCCATGTAAGAAGTACGATAACATTAGACAAAACTATAACATAGTTACAAAAGTCACCACACTGACTGATATACTGCATGGTAATATTGATTATTTTAGTAATTGTTAATATCAATATAAGTGATAGTAAGATTGAGGCAGTACCTGACTGAATATGAATTTTTAACAAAAAATCCAAGGCAAATCCTAGATCTGTATTATAAAGTTCAAATTAGATTCATGATTTATTCATAATATTCTTGCAGTACCAATAAATGCTTCTCCCAAAGTAACTTAGTGACTCTACACATTTCAAAAGATCCTAGTGATTAAAATATTGGTTGGCTGGGGCCAAAGTTCAAAACTTTTAATCTTTAAAAGTTTATTCGACGTTTCGGAGGAACTTTTTAAAGATACAAATTTTTACTTTTTTTACTTTGCCCCCAGTCAACTAATATTTTGCTTGTATCATTAACAACGGCCAAACTTAACTACAGTTTATATTGATCCTAGTGATTATTTCTCCTCATAGCAACCCCCCATTGACTAGACAAGCAATACCTGGCACAACACATACTCTGAAGCCCTAATACAATCCATTACAATATCTAAATAAAAAATAATATTCCCATGTATATTTCAAATAAGCAATAATTACTGAATTATAAAAAAAAAGAAGTTACAAATCATTATATCTTAGTTAAATTATGTATTTTACAACTTCAGTAAATAGGACGACAACTGGAAAAGATAAAGCTTTTTACGCTGAACATTATTTGCTGAGTAATTAAGAAAATCCCTTTCGCTTTAAAGATTTGCAATACTTGAAAAATATAAATTCGTTAAGTTGTTATAAACGGGAAATGTGACTCGAAATACAAGCTCATATAGTGAGTGATTTGGGTTTCAGATAGCAGCAAATTTACTTATCCATATCCATGTGCATTAAGTTTATGGAGAAATCACCAGCAATGGCGAAGCATGGTAGTAGTGAGGGGCGGCTTACTTTATCAAATTAATTTCAACTATAGTAAAGTCTAGTTAAAGCAGTTGCTACGCTTTCGTTGGATGACTAGAAATGGCTTTGATTGCAGAATATCACACTTAAAAACCACCAGGATTAGGGACAACTTATTCTAACTAAACTGCCTAGAAATAACCATTTAGGTACAACCAGCAATAATTATCCTGTTAAGCTTCTAGGTCTATATTTAAAAAGGTATTTCAATGGGGGGGGGGGGAGTCCCTAGGTATGGCGGGTCAAACAGAAAAATACAGTATTAATCCAAATGAATATTGTAATGTGTACATCTTTGGGCGAATTAATAAATGTAAATTGTATCGAAATATATTCTTGTTATATATTTTATGATTGTAAAGTAAGGAATTTTTCCGATGTATATATTTATAAATTTGGGTTTTTTTGAAGGTTGGAAGGCACAAAAGAAACAGTTAGTTGAGTCAGATATACTTGGCCTACCCCTATCACTACATTTATTTAGGACAAAGGGAATTTCCCTCTTCTCACTTTCTCCGTGGTAGAAGTAGAATATACGAGTGAACCCTTTTACGGAAGGGAGTTCAGTTCCAATTTATACCGTAAAAAGAGTGAATATCTGTCATTAGAAAAAGCCATATTACAGTAGTGAGCGGTGGAAGTGCTCCAAGAAACCCAACCTTCTTCAAGTCAAAAATATGTAATATCTGTAAATTTTATAAAAAGCTACTTCTCCCAAATGATAAGACACTTATGTTGTTGTATCTCAATATTGTATTTATTAATTTTTGACATATACTGTTGATTTTGATTATATATTTTTTGAATCCATATATTTAATTGTTTTTCATCCCCTCCAACTTCTGTATAAACACAGACCTCACGAGATCCCTTTAGAGAAGATTCCAAATATGAATTATAATAATTAATTATTAATTAACATAATACATCTAATTTAATTTACCCCACATATTACTATATATATAAAAAAATTTTTTTTTTTTAGTTTCATTATTAGAGTAGAAATTTGTAGAAAAAGAGCCTAGGCACGAATGTCAAAAATAAAACCAGGTAAGAGAGTCAAGAATATAAGTATACCTCCCCCCTCCAAAAGGCAAGAAAAAAAAAAGATAGACGTGAAGAAGAATAAACAGCTGCTGTGATGTGTCCCCATGGCCAAAACCTTTTGTGACCACATGGAATTCCAACCCATAGTGTCCTGAAAGTTTAAAGGGAAAGAAAAAATAAAGGATCTGCACATATTGTCCTCCGGTTAAACATGTACACATGTGACGACGCCTCTCTCACTCTAGAGAAAGAGAGAGAGTGAGGATGTGGAGGAGGTACAGTGAAACTCAACTATACACAGGGAATACGTATATACAAGCGCGTATGTAGCTAAATATCTGTGTTAGTAATATATATATATATATATATATAATGTGGTAATATGTGCACCTTCTATCAAGTTTCACTAAACACACCTTTCGAATAAGATCATGTACAACATCCAGCAGCTCTCACTGCACATCCATATCTACTACCACTACTACTGGTCTTAATATCCAGAATATAATTTCAAATATTTTATTAACATAAATTATATGTAAATTCTATCAGCCGGATGCACTCTGTTGGCGGGTTTCATAAATAAAAAAATATTCCCCATCCTATAATCCACTAATTTAATAGTTTTTAAGGGGAATACTTTTCACAATAAATAGCACACTAATTTATAGAAAGTTGAAAACCAAATCAAAGACAGAGAGTTTCCGACAGAGTATTTTTAAAGAAGGTAATCTCCTCTTTCACCATTCACAAATACGCCATAAACTTGGAAATTTTTGTCTAATAAGGTCAAAAACAAAAAAATCGGCTTAAAATTATTTGAATAAATCTTGTTCTGTTCTCTAAGCTAATATTGCCTTTTTTTTTACTAAGCTTGGAATGACAACTTAAAATGGACATATTTAAAACAGAACACATCAGGAAATTGTGAGCTAAAGATGTTTTTTAATCTCTTAGGCGATTATCTGGTAATGTTCTTTCTTGAAGAAAGAATGTGGGACAATGGAGTTTTAGAGTTGAGAGGCCTTATGCTTAACCTATATCATATAAGGATTTTGTTAGAATCTGGAAGAAGAGAATCTTGGTCTGCTATAGTATTGTTGGAAACCTAATTAAGATTGTGGTGAAGGTTATGAAGCAGATAGAGCGAGTCCATGCGAAGGGGACTTATCAGAACACTACTCTGGACGTTTTTCCTTTCGCATATAAATCAATACGATCCCCCCGGTGATGGAATATGATTCAGAGTTAACGATCACAGCATCCCAGACTACTCTACATAAGTTGGTTTTGGCTTAAAATCTGGCGTGATTTATCAATGAGCCTCCAAAGTCAGCACTATCATTGCGATGGAATTATAAGCCGAAGCAGAACCAAGGCAGGTGAGAAGAAAGTATTGTGGCTTTGGCACTGCAAGGCTTGGACTTTTATATTGGAAAACATATGAAACAGGAATGGAGAGACTAAAGACCCAAACTAGTTTTGTAATTGGAGCGAGATGTATTCTCGAGATGTGTGGTCTCGAGAGTAATTCCCCACTTTTACCACCATTTAACACCGGTAGCTATATCTCAAGAGCTAGTAAAATCACATTGCAGTGGCTGTACGTTTAAACTGACGGCTCCGCGGGGTGGATGCGAAGGAAAATGCAGGACCTCTTGTGTTCTGCACCCTTTTTTTCACATTTCCCAGCCTATGGGTTTACACTGCGTTGTTGAATTAAAAGTTATTCAGCTCCAAAAATATTTGTCCTTTCAAAAAAAATTACCGAGTTTTTTCACTCCTAACAAAGATCTGATATCTCGCAATGTATTTAGAAAAGTATGAATAAAAAAAAATCAAGAAAACTGGATGAACTTTTATAAAGTCCCTTTCATTTAAGGAAAAAAATAGAAACGATTAAAATAAAACAAAAAATCATTTCTTAAGCTTTACAACTTTCATGAAAAAAATGTAAAAAAGAGAAAGTTTATAAAAAATGTGGGTACATCAAGAAATGAACTTTAAACCGATAATCAAAAAAACAAACCAAAAACAAAACAGTCATTGATTAATTAATTACAAAATAACAGAACATCTGTTTCGCGTTCATATTATAGATGATTTAAGAATGAAATGGAAAGAATCCATGCAGAAGAAGATTACATCCACAAATAAGGAAAAAACAAAAAAAAAAAAAGAAGAAACTAAAAAAGATTATTGTGGTTATTTTAGAATGAATGTGTCTGGAATTGATTGGAGATAGTAAAATAATTTATGACCACAAAATATAGGCTCGTAAATTCTAAATGTGCAATAAATGCAGAAAGTAACAATGTAAAATAATAATTATTCAGTCAGTAACTGAAAGCTGCACTAACTTTTCTAAAAAAGAAATTAAAGGTTTGCCTAGTGACGTGGCGAGTAAAATTGATTCTTTTAATAGATTTTTTTTGCTCCCCCCCCCCCCTTTTGAACTAACTTGATTAAGAAGTCTATTTCTATAGATCTATTAGTGAATGGATTAATAAAAATTATCTTCTTGTCAAAGAAATAAACCTTCTATAAGACTGGCTAATTATTTATAAGGCGCTCTCTCTTTTTCCACCTCTCATTCCGTCTAATAATATGTTACCAAAGTTGGGAAACAGTTATTACCTAATCAATAAGAAAACTGGTAAATCATATTACCTTCTTAGAGGTCCCAATTTTGCTTGCAATAATGCAAAATACCATCAAAAGATAGGTGGGTACTTTAATGGAACAAAGGAGGCTCTCTCTTGGTTTAATGAATGGCTTGATTTAGCTAATAAGTTCAATTGTACGATAGAGAGTCCCATTTAGGGCCTCTAGAAAACTGCATTAAATAGTCAGAAAAACTTCTACAAGCTATGAAGGCGAGTAACGAATTTTAATTAAAAGTGCATGCCGCTCAGTACCACCTATTTTGTACAAAGAATTATTGCCAGCAAAGTATCCCTACATCAATGACCAGCAGTTTTTAAAATAAGGGGGAGGGGACTTATTAAATTTAAATTATAATGCTTAGGATCCTGATAGGATTCATACTGCTTGCTCCCTATGTAATAGAAATGAGATGGAGGACACCCTTCATTTTATGGCAATATGTCCTATATTAGGATCTATTTGAAGAAGGTACTCTAGGAAAGGACGTAATCTCAAAAGGAGAACTAGTTAGTTTATTCATAGGAGAAAATATAAAACTAGTGTATAATTTTGCAAAGCATGCATTGGAATATAGAAGAGCAAAAATGGAATATAATTTAATTTATTTATTTGTTTTTATTACATTTTCTTACTCCTAGTAAGAGGAAGTATTGTAATCGTGTCAAATTTTCGATATTGACTTTTCACCGGAAATCCGTTTTGAGGTCCCCGAGTCCAAAAAAGTGGTTTTTAGCAAATGGTCTTTGTGTGTGTTGTGTGTGTGTGTGTGTGTGTGTATGTATGTATGTGAACAGCATTACCTCAAAAACGAAAAATCGTAGAAAGTTGAAACTTGATATTCCGTTTAGTTATCACCATGGGAACCGACGGTAGCTCATCTATCAAAATTCCCCAACCGGAAGTACCACTTTACTAGTTTTTTTTTTTTGTACGTTTTTGCGACTTTCTCAAAAATGGCTCCAATGATTTTATTCAAACTTGGTATATGAACTACACATACTAACAACTACAATTTTTATTTGAAACATTTCTCCGGGAAAATTCATTTAAGGGCACTTGGGGAAGGGTGGGGTTAGGTTTTCATCTAAAGTGCTATTTCAGTTTTTTAGACAATTCTGCCATCTAAATAATGTTAATTAGAATTGAATATATTGTTGAAATTCCGAGTTTGAAAAAAATCGGATAACCGGATGTGCGTTTCGATTACCACTTTACTAAATAATTTCTTCACTTTTTAACGCGATTTTCTCAAAAATGGCTTCGACGATTTTCTTGCCATTGCTAATATAAACTAAACATGCAAAGATCTACATCATTTATTTAAAAACTTTCCCTGGGAAAATTCATTTAAGGACACTTTTATGGGAAGGGTGGGGGGTTACAGCTTCCTCTAAAGTGCTATCATACTTGATTATACAATTTTATCATCCAAACAAAATTAGTTAGAAATAAATAGATTGCTAAAATTCCGAGTTTCAAGAAAATTAGTAAATCGGAAGTGCGCTTTTACTGAACAGTTTTTCAGTTTTCGACGAACTTCGTTAAATTTGATACACAAACTATAAAATTTGTCAATTATAATTTTGAGAACTGGAGTAAGAGAAAGTTGTGTGAGTGTTTCACACTAGATTTTTTTTTTATTTTTATTTTTTATATTATAATTATTACGCCAAACTCCTGGCAGACAGCTGTATTCAGCCATTGCTATATGCTTTATGTTTGCGTTCTGTAAAGTTTTATAAGTTTATATTTTTTTTATAATAAAGCAAATATTTATTTATTCATTTAATACCAACAAAAGAGTGTAAGGAGTTGTTATGGCGTCTTTATATGTATGGGGCAAGCAGTGGTCGGAAAATCTATTTTTTTGGCAAGCCTGGGAAAACCTATCTACAATCCTTCTGTACCTAAGGAGTAGATAGCAAACTACTTGAATTCCTTCGTTTGCTTCAACGTCAAATCGCCTATTATATAATGTTAATAGTATCCAGAAAGTAAAATGTAAATTGTGATTTTTAAACAGAAAAATAATATTGACTCAAGAACAAACAGTCATTTAATGTATAAAATAGTACTTACAATAGACATTTAAAACCTTTTACAATTTAGTCTAATAATATCAAATAACCTCCCATGGTAATAACTATCAATTAACTTCAGAAATGTCTCGATAAACACCACAATCACAAAACTACGATATAATTTATTTATTTATTTCCAATTTAAAACGGCAATATTTATTTATATATTTTTTAATTTACATATAAATCCAGATCACGAATCTACCAAATCTATTTGAATACAAATGCAAATATTACTTTAAAAGGGTACAAACACACACACGTTTGTCTCTTTGTAGGTGATATTTATTATAATGTGATGGTATTATTAACAGTACTTACACAAAAATCGTGTTTATTAAATGGTATTATGAAAATTGTGAATTCTAAATAAGGAATATTGTTTTGAGAGACCAATTACTAACATATAGATATTCTATCAGATTCTTATATATATGTGTACCCATTAATATGGGTTACATATTATCATTGCAGTTTTTTTTTTTTTTTTAAGAAAACCAATGTTTCTGCAATAATTCTTCTCAGCAATTTACGTGTTAAATCTGTCTAAACATAACCGAAACATCGTTCGTTCCGATAATCCTTTCTAAGTTCGTAGATTTAATATAAAAATCGGAACATTTCCTAGTTAGAAATATTCCTTATTTGAACCACCAACCTGCACCTTATAAGTGAAAAAAAAACACAAACACACAGAACAAAACAAACTAGATTTGATATTATATACGTACGAAAACAATGCGAATAGGAAACATGAGACAAAAATATAATGACAGTTTGGGGCGAGCTGTGTGAAGGCCGACGACTTCTCCGCCAGCCTATTATTCCACTTCATATTGTCCCCCTCCCTCTTCCGCACCACCATTACTGGCTCTTGTGTACAATAATTCTAGCCGTGCATGTACAACAATAGACATACCACACCACTGTGCTACTGATCTTCCATTCCTTGCCGTTGTAAAAGAAATATATATGTATGTATATAAAAATCCAAACAGCAAGGTCACTCTTGTGACCTTGAATTCACAAACAAAATGTAACTAATACCCTTAAGAATTTACAAGAAATGAATTACGTAAAATTCATTATTAACAAGTTGCCCTAAATATTAAAGCAAAATTCTTTCACCAAAAATCAAATATTTAATATAAGATAAATATTGTATTCAATGGCGATAAACTTAAATATTCTTATCTATCTGGTAAAAAATCAAAATAAATAGAAAAAATACAAAACAGGTTTACTGCCATTGTATGGGACAAATTATGGCTAAAATGTTTAGTGTTTGTAATAAATTTGTATTAATATGTATAACAGTAATTAAAACTAGTGACTTTGTACTTAGCCAAAGTCGGTGTTGACCCAGCGTCGTGTTGAAAAGTGGCAAGCTACAGTTAGTAGCGCCCTAGATAGCAAAGGCCGGCACTAAACAGCATGGGAACTGTGACGTGCTTACCACACGCCCCTCTATTCAAATCGCCGTCTGGCAAGCCTTGGCCCTTCATGGGCTGTTGCGCCATAGGTTTTTTTTTCAAAGGCTGAAAGCCATATAGTGAAGTATGATTGATGTGACAGCCAATGAACTCCGAACAAACGGGAATAATGTTTTTCATGTCAGGTTTCAAAATGAAATACTGAGAATTAATACGATACATAAGATAAAATCTCGGCAGTAAAAATGTAATGAAATCAATAATCTGGTGAGTACGTATATTCGCCACATAATGCTGTATTAAGCGCTAGCATTTTGTCTTCTCGGCCCACTTAAATTACGCATTACCTCCTCTAACACGCCCACTACACTCTGTATGGACGAATAAACAACAATTTGGAGAACCAAAATTCCACGTTGAAGCTGTCTCTAGCTCCCATCAAGAGCTAGGATAAATTGGATAAAAAGCCCTAAACTAAAACAACTAAAAGTTTTCACAAGTCTCAAGACTAACCTTGAATGGTTGACAAGCAACGCTTGCTGAGCTAAACCAAAAGTTAAAGGAGTTTCTAAGCAAGGGATCAAGAAAAAAATTGCCAGTCAAGTATTTTAGAAATCACTGCAATTGAGGAAGAAACCGCATCAAGTTTCGTGCAGTTATTCCAGAAACTGCTCAACTCGCTATCTGCCAAATGCCCTTTTATAGGTCAGAGAAGCTATACAGCCATACTAACAATCTATTGCTAGAACAAGCAAGTGTTATATCTAACTCCATCAAAGGTGGGAAAGCTTAATCCTACGTTTCCTAAGATATCAATATCGGTTCCAATGCCTTTTGAATAGAATGTCAATACTATAGACAAACTTTTTAATTGAAGAAATTGTTGATATTTTCACGTTCAGTAGGTGCAAGCCCACAATAAGTGGAGGCGCTAAATTTGAGTCAAAAAATAAGACCAATTAAATCGACTGTAAACCAGAAAAAGTGATGAATTCTTGATAAAGTTTAGTATCTATGAGAAGATGATATGAGAGTGATGATAGTAACTAGCGTAGTTATTTTTTACAGCTCTTGTTTCTTCTAACAGTCGATTAGCTAGATTGGAAGATGATAGAGAACTCTCAGGCCTATCAAAAGACTTCTTCACAGAGAGCTGAGTGAAGATAGTTGATTTCTTCTGGAAGTAGTTGCTTATATATTTACTCTGACAGTTGCGTGTAGGTCCTTGAATGCCGTAGACTTCTTATTTCTTTTAATAGTCAATTAGCTAGATTTGAAGATGGTAGTGAAATCTCTGGCCTAAAAACAGGCTTCTTCACAGAGAGCTGAGTGAAGGTAGTTGATTACTTCTGAAAGTAGTTACATATATGTAACTTTGAGAGTTGCTTGTAGACTCTTGAATGCCGCTAGCATGATTTGCTTTTTTTCAAACTTATCAAATATTGATTTCAGACTGATTTAAACCTGAAATAACTAGGGCTTTTATATTACTCTTTGTAGCACTTGGTAAGAACCAAGAGAGCTGTAGGAAGTTGCTTGATGCTTGAAAATTGTATCCCATTCATCTGTACTGGTAGGCTTGCCAGAGGGAGTAAGAACTCCGCGAGGGTAAGTAACATGGACTTTCCAGCTATTGCTATCATGAATTCCTCAACAGAGGGCTGCTTGTTACATAGTTCATAGGTGCAGCTACTTAGATTTAGCGTAACCATAAGCAACTCTAGCTTATCTCTCGATTCACACAGATTCATATTGTTCACACTCTACAGATGGTTACATTCTATATATGTATACAAACACAAAACCCAAGGGGTTTCATAATAAAACAGTGGATTTAGCTTTATTGCTCTTCCTTTTAAACAGAAAGCTGGTTAATAATCTAACTTCAAGCTTTTAATAGTTTCAATAAATAAAATAAAAAAATTCTTAAGTACAAAAAAAAAAATAAAAACCATTTGAAATAACAGCAATAATTTTCAAAAGAATAGACCGACTTTCTAGGAAAGAACTTGTTATGTGTAAAATCAGCTATAGTACTAAACTCTACTATTAAAAATAAATAAAAAATAATAATTAAAATTTATCAATGACATCTTAAAAGAAATGGTGAAAGAAACTAGGCACTAAAACAACTTTCTTTCTGGATAGAATATAAAAGAAAAAAATAAACAAATTGAAGCAAAAAAAAAAAAAAATTGTTTATATGCAATATGCAGGCAATTAACAGTAGAAGTATGTTAATAATAAATAGGGTAAGTCAATATTTTTTAGTTGTAAAATGGTGGGCGAAAATAGTGCAGGCGTATCGAACTTATTTGGTGAATTAGGGTTAGTGGCCATAACGGTAGCGTCATGGGGGCGAGTGAACATAAAATACAGTTAAATTTAAAGTTTCAACCATATAAATGGCTAACATTTATCAATGAATTTATTAATAAAGCAAGGATGTTTATAAGTGACGACACAAAACAATAACAAATTATCTAACCTATTAAAATTCAAAATCTCTTTCTAAAAATATTATAAAAATAAAACCGTTTGTGACACGGATTTTCTATATTATAAGAATTTCTATCAACAATATTTAATTTTTAAAGAAAATTTTTGTAAAATTTATTCGAAAATATAGTCTCGATCTAACACTGAGAATTAATTAATTGTGAAATCAAGATGGTTTTATTCTTTGAAAAGAAGAAAGTGTTAATAGGAAGATTATTATTGAAAGGTTCACAAATGGACTGTATACTGTCAACATCCAATCACTAGACACTGGAAGAAACTTAAGTTTTCATGTTGTTTATCTTTAATAATCACAACACTGGAGGTCTAGTTTACTAACTGGGCTTTTTGACTTTATTGATAAGCTAGTTTTTTTTTTACAAGGTATTAAAATATATTAGGTGAATATTTGTCTGCCTATATACTATCTCTATTATCTTTTTATTATTGATTGACAAGATTTAATTTATAGTTGGATCTGGATCTGGAATTCTGTGGACAAGAGTGGGATTTTGTTTGGTGTTGTTATCAAAAGATGCTTGTAGCTCATTTCTTAGATAATATCAATGTTATAATAACTTCATGAATGTCAAAATAATAATAACAAACTATAAAATAATAATTGTATTATCATTTATGTGGTATTTCGTATTTACACAATTTCAGATCTATGATGACTACTTTTCGATAGAGATCTAAACAGAAAATGTGATATGTGATATGTGAATGATGCGACAGTCGATGGCCAGCCGATGAAATACGAACAAACGGGAATAATGTTTTTCATGTGAGATTTAAAAATGATATACTGAGAATTAATATGATATATAAGATAAAATTCGGCAGTGAAAGGGTAATGAAATCAAATACTAAAAGTGTAATGAAATCAAAAATGTAATGAAATCTGGTGAGTAAATTCGCCACACAATGCTGTAATTAAGCGCTAGCATTTTGTCATCTAGGCGCACTTGAATTACGCATTACCTCCTCTATCACGCTCACTACACTAATGTATGGACGATTGAGCAAAATTTTCAGACAGCTTCTGTCTCTAACTAACACAAGAGGTAGGATAAAATGAATAAAAAGCCCTAAACTAAAACAACTAAAGGTTTTATAAGTCTCAAGACTAACCTTGAATGGTTGACAAGCAACGCTTGAAAAGCTAAATCAACAGTTGAAGGAGTCTAAACAAGCGACCAAGAAAAACATAGCCAATAATGTATTTTACAATTTATTGCTATTGGAGAAATTGCAGGACCAAGTTTCGTATAGTTATTCAAGAATTTCCTTTATAATCATCTATCTCAACTTGCTCTCTGCCAAAAGCCCCTTTTATAAGCCAGAGAAGCTGTATAGCCATACTGGGAGTCTATTGTTAGAACAAGCAAGAGTTCTATCAAGCCATATTACACTTCATTGGACTCACATCCCTTTCGCTACTATTCCATATACAACACCAACATCATCACTCATAGTTCGATCACTCTATTCTCTTTTTACTCTTTCTCGTCGTCACAAAGGAGTTTGTTACACATAAAATTGTGTAAAGGATATGTAATGAGTTTGTGTATTTATTTTTATCATCCACATAACAAATATCATTAAAAATACAAAAGTATTCAATATATACGGGAGTTATAAATTGAAATAATCATTTTTTTTGTAATGAAAATACTTTAGATTTAGATTACGTTAACATTGGCTCTTTAACACAACTTTTGCTACCAATTCTCGTTCAACAAAATGAAATTTAATCCGGATGGTTTCATTTTCAGAGTCAAATACGCAAAAAAATATGGAATTTGATGAACTTTTTTTCACCGTTTCGTTACTTTTTACATCACATATTCCTGGACAATTCAGTAATTTTATATAATTGTAAAGATTAGTATATTTTTTTCAATAAACCCGATCTAAAAAGAAAATTTCAACAAATAAGAAGTACATACACTTGAGAAACATGATTTCCTTAAAGCGAGCATCCCCCCTACCTTGCTTTACTTCAATAGAGAAAAATTATATCAAATGAAAGTGAGAAAATATATTATATATATATTTATGTGAGTAAAAAAAAAAGAGTGTAGGGGTCAGAAATGATGTGAGAAGATGGAATATAGCGTGCTGATAATATAGTGGCTCTGTTGGTAACACTTGTTTTATATATATATATATATATAACTTTCTAACTAGTAATAATATAGACATATATTTTGAATTAGTTATTGTAATTATACATTTCTAATGAAAAACTTTTATATAAAAAAAAACTTATAAGATATTTAAGTAAAAGTCAATAAGGGAAATATATAATATATAAATTTCCTGTTGACTACTGACCTCCCACGGATAAAAAGAAGTAAAAAAAAAAAATGAAAAATATATAGATACTTTCTTATTTTCACTAGATTGTGCCAGCTTTTACCCCTACATTTGAATAGGACGGCTACAACATACTATCGTCTAGGAATATTGTCTGATATAAAAGATTATATTCAAATAAAACAAGAACAAAGTACATAATGTTATGAGTGAGATATTGAATTTAATCACTTAGTATCAATTTAAAAATTTTCTTTTTTTTTCTAAAATGAATAAGAGAAAAAAAACAAAAAAAAACTTACTTTCGTTATTATTATTATTATGTTGAGACGATTTGTGTGAAGTAATAAGAAAGCAGTTTGGTCAATAGTGAAAGTTACCAACCTAACAACTAAACAGAAACGCCACTACCACTCTAAGAAGATATGTTTCTTTGTACAACGTTTAAATGTTCATCTTGTACAGCATACATTATGTTCAACAACTATTTTCTAGCACATTGTACTGACAACTATTGTACTATTAGTCTTCTTTATTTAACTTGTCTTTTTTTTTTTTTTTGTTATTTTATTTACATTTCAAGTGTGTTTATTAACACATTGAATAACATGTTAAAACTTGGGATATATTGGTTTGCAAATAAAAAGAAAGTAAAAAGTGTTAAATACGTACATTTAATCAAACTAAATTAATTTTTCCTGGATAAGATAAGGCTACTTTCTTTTAGCGGGATGAAAAGATCATAAGGTACTGTAGTGGAATATAGCGCAAATGGAAAAATAGAAATAATTAGAAATATATTTTAGATTTTAAATAAATTCAGTTTTAAAAGGAAAAATATATGTTGGCTGGAAAAGGGTCAAAATGCAGGTCCAAGACACCGTTACAAGAAAGGTCGGGGAACTCGGCCACTACTATTTTCTTTTTCTTTTTTTTTAAATTTTAGGCGCGTCAACATCAATGGTCATCCGGAACCTTCTCAGTGCCCTGCCGGCCTCTAGACAGTGTTCTCTCGTTACAGGCAGCACTGTCCGTCACCGAACAGTAGGGGGAGCTGTAGGGGCTCCTAGGAAGAAAAAAATCTAAGGGAAGGGCAGCTGGACTTGAACCCGCCTCCTCCGCATGGGAGTGCGCTAACCGCTGAGCTAATCCCTTCCATTATTTTCTTTTAATCCACTCCTAAAAATCAAATATAAAGGGCAGGTTTTAACTTCTTCCAAGAGGAGCATTCAATTTCATCAGTCGTCCTATAGCATTCAACCAGTATTTATTCGAGAGAGAACATCAGTGCCAGGTAGTGCACAACACACAAACATAATCTCTTTAGTTTTTAAATCAATTAATTGCAAGAATTTCTGTGTATTTATAAGTTATTTCATCTACGAGTATTACAATTAATTTGTAATTGTTATTCATATTATTCAATAATTCAAATACAGTCAAATTATTGATTTTTAAACAGTGATGACTTCTTACTTATTTCTTAATACTTCTCTCTTCTTTAAAACTTACACACCCACACACACACACACACACACAAGCCCTTTCAAACCCGCTCAACAAACAATATCCAACATCAACATCCAACCAAACACATTAAACTACCACTGACCAAAACATCTGAAAACAAACCAACTTATTCCATCAGCTATTGTTTGAATTATCTTCGAATAAGTTCCCCCCCCTCCTACTGCCTGGTTTTCACATTCCTTAAAACTTGTAGTAGCTTTTAAAGTAGACCGCTATAATCTTGGTTACCCTATGACCTTGCTGGAGTAATTTTCTGCTAAAAAATTTAGACAATCAGCAAGCAATAAACATTTTTGCCTGATTCAAGACTATTTGGCCACCTAGAATAGCATTTTGAAATTTCGCAAAATATATCAGAACCAAAGAGAGGTTCTTGAAGAATATTCTCTTAAAACCAACCTTCTTTTGTTTTTTGATCATATTTTCTTTTGATTTCTGTGAAGCTGTTCTACTGCTAATTGTATGATATTTAAAACTTACTATTGTACGTACTTGAAAATAAATTTTCAAACTTAAAGAAATCAAAAATAAATTTAGTGCTACAGATAAAAAAAAATATATCCGAACCTCATCGCGTGTTTTGGGAATATCAAGATGAAGTTTATGTAAAAATCAAAATTAGTGAATAAATTCTTCACTCTTATATTTGGAGTAATTACGTATTTTTTTTTATATATATAAATTTAAATAGATACTTTAATGTTTATCGTAATGGAAGTTAAGCACTAACAAATCATAGAAAAAAAAAAAAAAATCATTGCGATTATCTCCCACCGTTCATATTTTCTGCATCTTTATATCACATAAATGTCAATAAATTAATCACATGAAATGGGATTCGAATCAGGAACGGATCATAAACCAAACATTCTCCTCCCAAATCAAGTTAACTACTCGTAGAATTTCCTTCCTTCAAGCTTGCAGAATGAGCAAACTCACGAGCCACTGGAAGGAGAAATTCAGAGAGAGAGGGTTAGTTCAGCCGCCTGTATAAAAGAGCCTGAAATTCCAAAAGAGCATCAATAATTATTTGAATCTCCATCAACATATATACAACATACAAAGCACTTCATTCTCACACCGTCACTTTGCCAGACAGTCTCTCTCTCTTCTCACGCTACCTTATTTTCCCACTCTAAAATATTACAGTAAATATCCTTGTAGTGCCTAATTACACACAATATTATAGGGTTCAGTAAGTCCTAACGTGACTCTACCATAAGTATTTTCTCTTCTTATCAACCCCAAAATATCCACTACATTAGATATGAGGAATTTACACACAAAAAATTCATTGTGATTTTTATATTTTCGGGCGGGCTTAACGTCCAACTACCAAATTAGGTGTCGTGGATGGGGGCGGGGCGGAAGCACCTACTTTACTGTTAACATTTTTCATACCAATATATAACTTAGCGCGGGACTCGAACTGGGGTCCTCCCAGTTACAAGTCCATGCTCATAACCACTACACTAACCACTACCCGCCCCGTAATTTTTATATATTTACTTATTTAATGGTTGTTTAAACAAAATGTAACTAATAATTTATTGAAAAACTCATTAAACAAAATATACTTTATAAAAGCATAAATTCACAGTAAAAAGTATTAATCCCTTTCTGTAGATATGAAATGTAAGACTGAGGATGATGATGATGATGATGATGATGATGTTCTCCAAAAGTAAACACAAGAGTTACAAGTTTCACTTCATTTGTGAAAGTTAAAATCAGAATGACAGCCTCGCTACAGAACTGCATTCATACTTTTATCTTGAGATATTATAATGAAACAATGAAGTAGTACTTGCTAAGTCTATTAATGGCTACCAGAAAGTCTATGATTATTTAAAAATATTAGAACAAGTTTTCTATAATATAAGTTTAGATATTGTTTCATATATAGAATGTCATTTCTATAAACTGTCGTCAGTTCTATAAATGATACTTCTACAGTCTAAAAAAAACAGGTTTAATTGGTTCAGTTGATATATAAAGAATATATTTGATCACTTCAGATTAATAGCACGGATGAATATTATAACTTTAGCAGCTAATACTGGCCATTTATAAATGAGCACAACCTATATACATCTATACATATCTATACATAACCTATAAATAACCAAATCATAAATTCCTGGTATATCACAAGTTTAACTATAATTTTTAAGAAATTCAAAAAGGAAAATTTTTGTAAGTACACTTCTTATGTTAGATTTTCATATTTTACATTTTTATATACCACATATTCCTTAAATTTTAATAGTTAAGATTTAAATGTTTTTTTTTTTTTGCAATAATAGCAATAATTTAAAATAAATTACAATTATAATGGATGTGTTAGGTGGAGAGAATTTGTGTCTGGTTGATGAAATAAGAAGACTGGGTTAACACTGGTTAACTATGTATAATAATAAAGAGACACAGTCTGCCTGGACGTTACAGTTGCAATGATACTGTATGGTAGAGTGGAAAATGGGTGACACGTAGTGATTGGCTGTATGAACTGTAATGTACTCTATTGAACTGTATATCTCTGGACTGTCCGTCGCTCTATATATATGTTTCTCCCACTCCAGTCCGAGAGAGTGGTTGGGTTCGTTTCTCTTCTCTTTACTCTCTTTGCTTGCTGATCTCACTTTGGTTGCTGTTACACAATTATTATATAAATTACTTTTATTGAGTGATTTAATTTTTTTATTTAATTTAGTTTATTTTTTTTTTTTAATATATTTTTGTGTATTCTTTATTTGCTTTGTAACTTTTGTGCAAATTCTGAAAGAGGCAATAAATTTGCCGAAACGTCGGTGAAAATTTGAAAGAAATGTATTTTGTGACCGAACCTCAACATCCATTTTACTACAGCAAATACAGCGGTCATAACAAATATGAAAATAAGCATTAACGATAATCATTAAAATATAAATTAATAAATTCATGGCTTATCATATAAAACTGCGTAATGTTTCATTTCATTCGATTACTAACAAAAAAAAAAAAAAATCTGGTGTGAAACAGTCACACTACTTTGTCTTACGCCTATTAGTGCAATTATAAATAAAATCATAAATTTTCCTTAAACAATTTGATATATTTGTCCTAACATAAATGTAGGGGTTGGTGGGGATAGGTACCTACCTACAATTTTTTTTGTTTGAATTCTGTGAGGAGGGACCGACCAGGCTCTATGCTATCCAAAGCCATTCTGGGCCCATATAGCTACCCCTAAATTTTCAGAGCCTTCTCTCAGTGCACTGCCGGCCGGCCACCGGATAGTGTTCTTTCTAAAATGGTTAGGGGAGAGAATTTCGGTCTGGTTGATGAATTAAGAAGACTGGGTTAACGCTGGTTAACTATGTATAATAATAATAAAGAGACACAGTCTGCCTGGACTTTACAATAGAGAATGGTTAAAGGTAGAGTGGTATGAAAATGACACGAAGTGACTGGCGAGAGGATGAATTATAGTAAACTATATTGAACTGTATGTCACTATATATATATGTGTCTGCCACTCCAGTCCGAGGAAGTGGTTGGGTTCGTTTCTCTTCTCTTTACTCTCTTTGGTTGCGATGTAACATACAGTTCACTATAGTTTATCATCTCGCCAGTCACTTCGTGTCATTTTCATACCACTCTACCTTAACCATTCTCTATTGTAAAGTCCAGGCAGACTTTGTCTCTTTATTAGTATACATAGTTAACCAGTGTTAACCCAGTCTTCTTAATTCATCAACCAGACCCAAATTCTCTCCACCTAACTCATCCATTATATTTTGTCAATCAAAGGACAGTGAGCTGTAAGAGCTCCTAGGAAGAAAAAAAAAAATCTAAGGGCGGCAGCTTCTGGACTTGAACCCGGCACCTCCCGCGTGCTAGTCCAGCGCGCTACCACTGAGCTAATCCCTTCCATCCCTCACCTACCTACCTACAAACATTGACAGGAAGAGACGTGATTATAATCTATCCCAATACAGTGCATTAAAAATACTGAACCACCTGCATATAATATTTGAAAATTAATGCCACAAATTTCGTACAACTATTCCCAAATCAATTTTTTGAGAAAAATATTTCAAATAAAAGTGATCCGTTTTTACTATCTGTGCAGTTAGCATATGAAGTTTAAAAGAAATCGTTATAGGCGATTTAGAGGAAATTAAAAAAAAAACAACAACTCTAAAACCTAATTTCGCCCTTTCGGTAAACCGATTTTCTTCAAATTTGGAACTTCAGCTGTGTTTCAAAAGTTTATTAATACACAGTTGGTACAACCATATAAGTGTATGGCATACTGTTCCCCTCAGAACCCCCAAAAAATCTATTTTCTTGGGAAAATGTTACAAATAAAAGTAATAGGTATTTATGTGTGTACATAGTATACGGAAATTCGATGAAAATCCTGGGATCCGTTCTCAAAAAAATCAATTGCAATTGCTTTCTCTCAATTGGACTAAGAGAAAATAAACAAAAGGTATTTGCTAAGGATAGAAGAAATAAAACTTAAATCGAAATTAAATGTTTACGTTTTTAAAAATTTGTCCACAAATGACAATTTTCAAAATCGATTACTTATAATACCCCAGAAGTTCCAAAATGAATTTATGAATCGAAAGAAAGTTTAAGTTGAGTGGAAATACTAAGTTATCTAAATTGTTTTGGGATTAAATAATTGGCAGTGTGCTGGGACTTGGAACGCAGAGGTGTCCTGAGTTCGAGTCCAGTAACGCCTAACATTGGATTCTACTCGCCTTAGAAGCCTCCGGATAGCTTACATTCCGATGGTGAGCAGTTTGGCTGAAACGAGAAAACCTTTGCGGTAAACCGGCAGGACATTGAGAAAGCTTCGAATTTTTGGGATAGCTATATGGATGCTCAGAGAGGTTTTAAATAGCTCTGCGGTCCCTCCACACAGACGAAACAAAAAACGATTTTGGTTCGAAATTATATTACCTAGAGTAAAGTGTTTTTCTAATAAGCTTATCTCTCTAAAGTGCCATAGCAAATATATATTGTACGTTTCCTAAATCTCAATAACATAAAAGTTAACTGGGTTGTAAAAACTCCCGAGTTTGAAAGAATAAGTCAAATTCAATTGGAGAGCTGGTGGATCAGAAAAGTATAAATAACCAATTATGGAAGCGATTAGCTCAATGGTAGCGCGCTGGACTAGTAACACGGGGAATACTGCCCTCTCTTCCTAGGAACTCCTACAGCTCACTGTCCGGTGATTGGCTGTGTAACGAGAGAATGTCCCGGAGGCCGACAGTGCACTGAGAAGGCTTCCGGCGCCAATGACCATAGATATTGTGACGCGCCTTAAGTAAAATAATCAATTCAGACTGTTGGTAAATAGTTTTCTCTAAGAGGAACAATCCATGTAACTATAGAGACAAACTCTGATGAAAATAATTTCATAAATAATTCAAATACTAAACATGCTATGACCTTGGCTACCGGCAAAATCAGAATAAAAATTACAGTTATTTCTTTTGTTCTTTTTTTTTTTGCACGAGCTGTACAATCAACGAATACCAAAACTCAGTTCAATATTCTATAACAATGTTATCAGATTACAAGTTATGTTAAGGACATCATTTTGTGTTGGTCAAAAATTGCTGTATTAAAGTGATCGTCAAAATTATATAATGGCGGCTGCAACTACTTACAATATTACTTCATGTTAAAATGACATTTTTATGGACAGTATACACTATTCCACAATGTGCAGAAATATTTTTTTTAATTTATAAAGTAAAATATATTTTTATTTCATCTGAAGATAAATACGAATATCATTCAGAAAAACGAGTTCTTATTTACATTAAATATTATTCACTTTACAAACACTGTAGTTCCTAAGTAATAGAGCAAAACATACATTGATAAAAAGTATTATAAAAAAAAAAAACAAACATAGATACAAGATTAAATATTATATCTAATATGTCAAATTTAACCAACCATCACTGTCCATGATAAATTCTTTTTTACTTACCATATTAAAATACTTGGAAACTATTAGAAGATAATGAAATAGAACTATTAAATAAATACGTGCTCTGTTTCACAGAACTATTGACCCTCATCACATTTAAGCTTGCTAAGAAATCTCACTTGTTTTAATACTTGAAGTGTTATTTTTTATTTATTTTCTTTTATTTATAAGATTCCGATCTTATTTTTATTTGAATGGTAATTTAGTTTTCTAATGCTTTGCAATCTTGGATCTTTGCCAACGGTTATCTAATAAACCAAGTAAACGTGACTCCCCATAATAACATTAAAGACACATTATTAAGTACAAACAACGGCTTAACATTTTTCCAACGCACTAAATATAATTCTAGACCCAGTATTTTTCAGTCTGCATTTCAAAACGAAAATTCAGTATGAAAAGAGATTCATTCTGCAGATTTGATCTGCATCAGAGATCAATTCGCGGGTGAACACCATGTACCTCCATGAATACATCTACCTCCATGATATCTATAACTTTCAATCTGTTCCCTGTCTTGGTTTCTAATATAACGAAACGATGAGATATGCAGAGCCAAACGGAAATAAAATATAAAAGCAATCGTCAAGTAATTTAGATACGTTTAACATTAGATATTGCAATGGAATAAAATAAACATCTGAAATTGGTGAAACAATTTTCAAAACAGCGCCAACGACGCTGATGTTGCCGATACACAGCACACTTTATCTCTCAAACATGCCTACCTGTACGAAACGGGCGAATGGGCTGTATGTCCTCATCAAATTAATCGAATTTGTACAGATATAAATAAGCAACATTCAGAGCTTAATAAGTCTCAATAGCAAGTAATAAAAAGGCTACATTCAAACATATATTTAATTTCCAAGAAATAAAGATAAAAGGAGTGTTAACAAGCAGTGAGTCAACAAGAAGTGTTAGAACAAACAACAGTACAACATAGCTACACATCAAGAATTCACCAACGCTGCCACCTAAAGAAGTTTAATTATATCACCGCAATTCCCTCAACTTCTTACATAACTTTTCTTTATCACCTGAATTAAGGAAATATGATTTATATCAATTATATTTTAGCACCTATCTCGCTAACGTTACATAAGTGGCAATAACATTATGATCCTAAAGAAGCTATATGCCGAGAATGCGATACGAGAATTCATTCTGCAGGCTATCCAGATACCTACATTTATAAGAAACAGAGAAGAACGTTTCTAACAAATTTTGCTTTTTATTCAGCATCCCCTTCAAAAATCTTTTGCAGATGTCGACAACTGATTCGAAAAACCAATGTTTCAGAAGCATGGTAAAAAAAAAAAGCATCTGATCATCACCAAAATTAACGTTTTCGTGGAAAAAAAACAGTATGCAGTATTTACCTACATAAGAAGGCGGACCGGCTGGCTAGGGAGGGGCGGAGGGCCCTTTTTGTGGTCCCGACCCCAGCCCTGGCCGCCATTAAGAGGTTCTGCGATTTTTTTTCCCCCGAGGGTTCTATACTGCGACCATTTTATGATCTATTGTATCCTCTCTGTGCCGAGGATGAGCTAGCTCATCTACAGCACCCTCTCCAGGTTGAACTCCCAAAGGAATCCCAAAATCCTGGAAGGTTCTCGGGTAGGTATTTCCTCCTCCCCTATCTGGTAACAGCCCACACTATTAAATCTTCTTTGAATGACGGTATCACTGTCTATGAGGAGACGTATTGGAGTTCCTCCATCTCCCTATAGAATCTGAGGTTCTGTGATAGACAGATTAGACTTTCGAAGACGAGAGTTTTGGAGAAATATTGGGAGGACACGCAGGGGTGCCTCCAGGCTAAAAGATACATCAATAGTACTAAGCAGAGGGTTTTAGATTACCTCCTGTCCCTCAGTTGGAAAAAAGTGAGGACTTTGGTAGGTGTAATGACTTGGACAATGTGTGGCTAGTCATTTCATAATATAGAGAGGACGTCTCTTCCCATATGTCAGAACAACGATGATGGAATTAGGGAAACGGTGTATCACTATTTATGTCAGTGTCCCCGTTTCGCGTATTTGGGAGGGCATCTCTCTCGCAGCACTGTCTGGGAGGGTTGGAGCTGAAAGATATCTTAGGGTACTGTAGACAAACCGGTAGACTAACGGAGGAAATTAATTAGGGGGCAATTTGGGGGGGGGGGATTGGGAAGATAAAAGCCACATAGGCTTAGGTCCCAGGCCGACAGGCACCCGGATTTAATAATAATAATAATTTACCTACATAGATAATGAATAATAATTTCTAGTTGTAATAACGTAACATGTTTATTGAAAATCATATTAACCGCTTTAGAGAAAAAACTAGGAAAGATATCTTAAAGCGCTAAAGATCTGAATTAATTTCATTATACCTAAAGAAAATAAAAAATTTGAATCACGTGCCATGAATCTTCATTTTTTACTGTCTCTTACTCCTAGTAAGAGGAAGTATTGTAATCGTGTCAAATTTTCGATATCGAGTTTTCACCGGAAATATCCGTTTTGAAGTCCCCTAAGTCCAAAAAAGTGGTTTTTAGCAAATGGTCTGTGTGTGTGTGTGTGTATGTACGTATCTGAACAGCATAGCTCAAAAACGAAAAACTATAGAAAGTTAAAACTTGATATTACTTTTAGGTATCACCATGGGATCTGACGATGCGTTATCTGTCAGAATTCCTCAACCGGAAATACCACTTTACTAGATTTTTTTTTTTTACGTTTTTGCGATTTTCTCAAAAATGGCTCCGACGATTTTCTTTACACTTGGTATATCAACTACGCATACAAAGAGCTACAACTTTTATTTGAAATATTTCTCCGGGAAAATTCATTTAAGGGCACTTCTGGGGGAGGGGTGGCAGAGGGGTTAGGTTTTCATTTTGACTGCTATTTCAGTTTATTAGACAATTCTGTCATCTAAATAATTTTAATTAGAATTAAATATGTTGTTGAAATTCCGTGTTCGAAAAAATCGGATAACCGGAAGTGCGTTGGTTTTAACAATTTACTAAATGATTTTTTTTTCACTTATTCGCGATTTTCCCCATAATGGCTTCGACGATTTTCTTGAAACATCGTATATAAACTAAACATGCAAAGGCCTACATCTTTTATTTAAAACATATCTCTGGGAAAATTCATTTAAAGGCGGCACTTTTGGGGGGATGGGTGGGGTTATAGCTTCCTGTAAAATGGTATCATAGTTGATTATAACAATTCTATCGTCCAAACAAAATTAATTAGAAATAAATAGATGATTAAAATTCCAAGTTTTAAGAAAATTAATAAACCGGAAGTGCGCATTTATTGAACAGTTTTTTTCAGTTTTCAACGAATACTATACTATAACATTTGTCGATTATTATTTTGAGAACAGGAGTAAGAGAAAGTTCTGTGAGTGTTTAACACGAGATTTTTGTTGTTGTGTTTCTATAAAACAAAATATTATTTTTTTTTGACTTTATAATAAAGCAATGGTGTTTCCGGTAAAAATAAGACTGAAATTCTATTACTAGCCACTATTTCTCTATAAAAAGTAAGGTACATAACACGTACATAACATAGTATTTTAAAATGATATAAAAAGAAATTTTCCATTAAATCTTCAAAATATCTGAAATTATTAAATAAAATGATGATCGAATTTAATCACAACACTTTTATGTCGATTCCAAAAAAAAAATCACAAACCAGCTTTTGGGGAGAAAATTGTTTTTTTTTTACTTCGTCCCATAGATTTTTACAAAAACTAAATTTCATTAACTTTGAAAGTAATTCATTCTTTTGACAGAAATTTATTTCTTTATTTTTAGATTGAGTACTTAACCTTTTATAAATTTTTTTTTGTTATTTCGATCATAATTCATTATTTTATATTTGAAAAGGTTAATTTTTTTTTTTTTTTTTTTTTTTTTTTTTTTTTTTTTTTTTTACAGACAGCATTACATAAAAATGATTTTTAAATTATGTAATAGAATCTATTACATAGTTAAAGAAAATGACATATAGAACAAAGAATGGTTAGTGAATATATTAAAGATAAGTTATATGTATATATGAAACAATTGTCGCAATTATGATGTGACATGGGACATAGTAGAATTAAAAGGAAATTCGTGTTAATCAAGTAATAAAAGCCGACGATAAGTTTCCACTGTGGACCGTATTAACTTCAATGTAAGTTGTTCTGTAAACATTCTCTTAGTAATAAAATAATTTTCCTCTAGCGGAAGCAAAAAAAAAATAAAAAAATCTGGTGTGAAACACTCACACAACTTTCTCTTACTCCAGTTCTCAAAATTATAATTGACAAATTTTATAGTTTGTGTACCAAATTTAATTAAATTCGTCGAAAACTGAAAAAACTGTTCAGTAAAAGCGCACTTCCGGTTTACTAATTTTCTTGAAACTTGGAATTTCAGCCATCCATTTATTTCTAACTAATTATGTTGGATGATAGAATTGTATAATCAACTAGGATAGCACTTTAGATGAAAATCTAACCCTACCCCTCCCCTAAAAGTGCCCTTAAAAGAATTTTCCCAGAGAAATGTTTTAGATAAAAGTTGTAGATCTTTGCATGTTTAGTTTATATACGAAGTTTCATAAAAATCGTCGGAGCCATTTTTGAGGAAATTTTGAAAAAGTGAATAAATCATTTAGTAAAGTGGTAAAGTAAACTCACTTCCGGTTATCCGATTTTTTTCAAACTCGGAATTTCAACAACATATTTAATTCTAATTAACATTATTTAGATGACAGAATTGTGAAATAAACTGAAATAGCACTTTAGATGAAAACCTAACCCCACCCCTTCCCCAAAAGTGCCCTTCAGAGCATTTTCCCGGAGAAATGTTTCAAATAAAAGTTGTAGCTCTTTGTATGTGTGGTTGATGTTTCGAGTTTAAAGAAAATCGTCGGAGCCATTTTTGAGAAAATCGCAAAAAAGTAAAAAATCTAACTAGTAAAGTGGTACTTCCGGTTGAGGAATTTTGACAGATAACGTAGTGTCAGATCCCACGGTGATACCTAAACTGAATATCAAGTTTCAACTTTCTAGGTTTTTCGTTTTTGAGCTATGCGGTCCACATACATACATACACGCACACACACACACACTACACACACACAACACACACACACACACACAGACCATTTGCTAAAAACCACCTTTTTGGACTCAGGGGACCTCAAAACGGATATTTCCAATGAAAAGTCAATATTGAAAATTTGACACGATTACAATACTTCCTCTTACTAGGAGTAAGAGAAAGTAAAAAAATAAATAAATAAAACACAAACTATAATATCATTTCCTCTCTTAAAACAAGTGACCAAAAAATGTAGTAAAAAAAAAAAAAAAAATGTACTTTCCTCCCCCAAAAAATTATACTATTAATGTAGGAAGCACGATCTGCTCTAAGAACAGTTTGTTGGAAAGGTCAAATGCAGCTAAAGTTGTAAGAGAATATAATGACCGGTCAAAAACTGAAACAAAAACTAAAATAATAATAATAAAAAACTAGTTTTATTCAACTTTTTTTTTTTTTTATGATTTTAATTTCCAATTTATCTAAACATAACTTTCACTAACTTTAAAATAATTATTAGATAATATTAAAAAAATAAATAGAAATTATTGCTCACTAGATAATTCCAGTAGTGTACGAGTGTGTGCACCGCTATCTAACATTAGTTACTAGAAAAAAAAAACACCAACAATCTGTGCTAAGGAAACCTTTTTAATATAATACAAAACTTTAATGGTTTCTAAACAAACAAGATTTACCATCAACATTATTAGTTTATGTAAATTAAATGGGATTTTTATTTATTTAAATAAAGATAATTTACAGTTTATGTAACATTTAAATAATATGATTTTAATTATTTATTTTATTTTATTTTTTTTAACTATTATGGACTTTTTCATATATTCCAAAATTTGAATCGTTACCGGAATGACTGAGTTAGAAGATGACTTTTAGAAATTTGTCTGTGTACTGTAACTGTTTTGAACAGTTCGGTCAAAATCGAATGAAAAAAAAAAAACAGTGAGCTCAAATTTGTTATTTTGTTTTTGGATATTGTAAAGAGTCAGTTATTTTAGATAAAACAAAGTAAGTGTAGAAAGCATAGGGAGATTAGCTCAGTGGTAGCGCGCTGGACTAGCAACGCGGAAGTCCCGGGTTCAAATCCACCAGTGTTGCGCTTAGATTTTTTTCTTCCTAAGCGCCTCTTAAAGCTCACTGTCCGGTGATGGTCAGAGTGTTCCCTGTAACGAGAAAACACTGTCCGGATCATAGAGGTAGCTATATGGGCCCAGAAAACCTTTGGATAGCATAGGAGGCTTGCCCCCCCCCCCCCCCCACGACAATAAAAAAAAATGTAGAGAAATTGTTCTAGAAGATCCAAGAATTCATTTGATCCGAGAAAACAAAAAATGAAAATTTTGAATGAGTGGAAATTATTCTGTTAAGGCAATTTACATTTGAGGTTCAACAATTAATCAGAGAATGTGGAAAAAGTTTAGGCAAAATCTTGTTACAACTTTCTGCTGAATTTAAATTGATTTATGAGTACGGCTATCATTGAGCTTTGCAATACAACTGGAGTGCGTGCACTCTGTTTTGGCTGGGCGATATCTAGTTTTAAAAGATCCAGAAACTTTAGCAGCTGGAATTGGAACTCTGACCACCTTGTCGATGGCTCAGATTTCCACTTTTGTCCGCGTTAATAGCTTACATAAGGTAAACATATTGTCCCAATAATGCAAGAATTGGATGGCAAGATGGACGGATTTTTCTTTCTCAAAAGAGGAAAAACATGTAACCATAGAAGAATCGAACACATTGTTCAAAGATTGGTTGGAGTTATCGAAAATGATGAGCTTTGTTAAGAATAAAAAGTGAATAAAAACCGCGAAGGCTTTTGATCCAACCTGGTATACTAAAATTTAATAATGAGAGCATTGTTCATGAAGCGGAAATCAGTTAATACCGGAAATATAAAAAAAATAAAACCACATTAGATAATACAAATTAAGTAATAACTTGAAAAAGTGAATAAAAAAAAGAAATCAGACCAAATGAATTATGACAATGTGTTGACGTTGTTGACAAAGCCAATGAAGTTTAAAGATGAGGGTGAAATTGTAATGCTTGAGAGGAATTCGTAATACAAATGGAGAATAGGTTGAAATAACATTGTCTATTGTCGGCTTGTTGAGTAACTGAAGTGTTCAGAAATTATAAACAAAGAAATCATAACTTGATTTTTAACTTTTTTTTTAGTGCTTCCTGCGCACATTAGAATAGAGATGAACAATAAACGGAGGCTAGGACAAGAAAAGGCTCCGAGCGTCAATTAAATGTTCTCTGAAAATGACTGTAAATCATACTTATGGTAAGGTTGCACGGTATCTTAAGATAAAATTATAATTTTCTTATAACGAAATGGTTGTGTTTTACATTAATCATTAAATGAAAGCAGATCCTTATTTCTATTGCAAAAATTGGTTTTTGTACATTTTCTTTCTCTCAAGCATTGCGAACTTTCTCCTAAAGTTCAAAGACTAACAGATTTGAGAATCTTTAGGTTTGAATTTTTCAGGTTCAATTTTTTTAAAAAAAAGAAAAACCTTAGTTAGTTAAGCTTATATCCTTATTTCCAATGAAGTTCATTTTTTTTTTAAAGAAATATATTGCAAAACCTAACTGAAATTTTGTCACGATTATTCGGGAGTTTATTACTACGAATCAATTTACACAACACAATTTTTAAACATAAACAGGGCGTATGGAATATATACACTAATAGAAGTAGGATGGTCAGATTGTAGGGGGCGGAATGGCGCAGTATTATCTCAGCCAGATACATGTTAAAATTATTTATTAATAAATACAAAAGTAAAGGAAGAGTGATAGTATAATTATCGTCCGGTAAGAACTCTACTTTATGTATATTATCTTAGAAAAAAGAAAAATGTAAAAAAAAAACAAAAAAGAACGTAATATAACTAACACAAGGAGAAAGTTGTTCCCACGTATTTATTTCTGTTCAGATAGAAAAGTTTATTAAACATTTACGACTACTGTGTGCTAAGCAAAACAAATAAACTCAACAAAAAGTAAGAAACATTATATTTGTATGTTGATCGCGTGTACTATTTTGTTTATAATACTGTAGTACAGAAATACATGTTCTTCTCCACTCATTTGGGTTCTATAATTAATCTGTATAGTAAAGTAAAGATTATATTTCACTGTATTTCCTTGTTCTATGGCATTATGACATATGTAATGCACGTGGTCTCTTTATATTTACCCACCCTATAGGTAGTCCGGGTTATTTTTAAATCTTATACAACAAAAGAAAGATTTCAATTCCTTTTTAAATTATTAGTTATAGTTTGCTATGAATTACTGAGGAAAACTGTTCCACCAAATTCTTAAAAAATTCTATTCTCCCGAAATAAAAGGTAAAGTAAAAAAATGCACACATATTTAAAGACCTATGTCTACATGGAGTAAACCAAGGTTGTATCTCACCCTAAAGCTCACCAAGGCTAGAAAAAGACTGCCTGGGCATCAAAATGAAGGAAGGAAACTAAAACGAAGTTATTAATCTTGATAGCTGCGCATCAGGAACAAAATCTCACGATCGAGAGAGCAATTTCCACTCATTGAATATTTCGCTCTTTGCGGCAATCCAAAAAATCCTATTAGCCACACTATAACACTGCTGTACCGTGAGTTTCAGAATTTCGGTGCAAGAATCTCAGGCTCAAGAAAGAAAACTGGTTCTTTGTCAAAAAAAAAAAAAACTCACTACAGTTTAACCAACCAGGTGCTCAAATGCTGGAAAACATAAGAGATACTTTGCTAGCCTGTTTCATTTTATAGCTATCGACCGGTTTCGAACTACAAACACAAGAGTAGTGTGCACAGATGATAATCTTATCGTTTACCAGTATTAACTAAGAAACATATGTGCCTTATGGCAAATGATGACTGCACATGTGATTACTGGAAAGGCTTGCTTGGGTATGGCTTAAATTTCTGGAAGATGAAAAACCAAATCTAAAATCCTTATGCATGAGTTCTATCAAGGATTTAAATCTCAGATAAAAAAGGCTCTGGAGACGGCATTGGAGACCATATATTAAATTAGTGGATGCTATGACAATGTAATGGGAACCGAATCACTAAAGATTCATGGGGTCCGAAGAACGAAGAATCAACCTAGTTTCTCGTTGCCTAGGCCAGACTAGGATAGGAGATTCTATATATATATACTGGCGAGCTAGCCCTAAAAGAGAGTTTACGACCGTTTTACAACAATTTACATCCAGTCAGCAACCAATCGACTACCTACTCATTCATTACTCAGCCAGTCTGTCTCTTTATATTTCTCTCGCTACCTAACTTCTAACTCAACTGTAAAGTCATTGCAGTTTGGTGTTCTATCCATTATACAGTGTTCAGCATAGCAACTAGTTTATTTCTATTTTCCTAAATTCTCTCTCTCCTTCTCACATCCATTATAACAAATTTATAAGGGTTTGAAACAACGTGATAAAACTAGACATTCAATTCTCTAATTCCTACTAAGTTAAATGTTAAAAAAATCGATTGGTATGTTTGAAATGTGGATACAAAAAAAATAAATATACAAATTAAGAATGAATAAGTTACACTGTGCCACTAATCAAAATTTAATTCTGGTTAATTACAAAAAATTTCATTATCTTCTCTCTAACAGTTCAGTCTTCCGATTTGGCTGATCTCACTGAAAGATAGGTATAATTTTTTTGGGGAGCCATGCCCCCAAGTACAAAAAGTCACAAAATTTAGTAAAAGAAGCGTAAAATTTTGTAGTTAACCACTAGTGATTAAATTGTGAAAAAGCCACAAGGTGGTAATTTAAATATATTTTGTTATCTATATATATATACAAGTGTTACGGTAAACACATTTTCAGAAAGTGCCCCGGAAGCTCTTATCACCAACTACCGTTTCTCTTTCTCTTCCCCTACCATGATCCTAAGGCTATATGCTTGCTGGTGTTTTTCACGGCAACACTGGTCAATAAATGATCTTATTTGGACAATCACTAATAGGGTGGGTAACTTTCCATTTTAATGTCGGGACTTATAAACAAGTGTCAGGTACTTTCTACTTGCGGTTGTAAACTTCAGAACAAAATAGTGCAAAAAAAAAAAAAAATTAGAATGTAAAGAAAAGAAGTTTGGAATGATCCTTTGAGAGGTAAAAATCTCTTTTAAGAGTCTTTTAGATCAAATTATTATATAACAAAAAAGTTATGAATGTATTATAAATAAAGAAGTTCAAAGTAGCAATAAAATAATTATTATCAGCAGCATACAAAATTACTGTATAAAAATCTTTATTCAACTTTAACAGCCTATTGAATTATTTCTTCCTAATGTTCGAATGTGGTCTGAAAGTTCGGTAAACTGGGTAATTGCTCTGCGGTTTTTCAATACTGTCAAATTAATTTCATTTAAAAAAAAAAAAACCACTGTGATCCATTTTTATCGTCCCGTTTTTGGTTTTTATTTTATTATTATTATTTTTTATTTGTGTGTGAACTACGTGAGAATGTTTTGAAGAAACAACAATAATAAAAAAAAAACAATAAATTTATTTGGAATTTTACATCGTTGGCAAATTTATCAGATAAGTAAAAATTTTAAGATTTGATGGAACAATTTTTTGTCACCCCCCCCCCCAAATGTTCATTAAGTTTTAGTTTAACTTTTCGGCCATTTAACTTTTTAATCTAAAGTTAGAATAAAATAAATATATAAATGTTGAGGTTTTTATTTTAACTAAATCTTAATAATAACATTTTTTAGGGGGGGACAAGAAAACGGTTCAGAAAATCTTGAAAATTTTTTTTAACAATTACCTACATCTCAGTGCTGGAAAAGTTGCGATATTTTAATCAGCATAGAATTCAAAGTTTCCCTTAATTTTTCTTGCATTAACCCGATCATTTCCATGGAATAACATCCCATTATTCCGTGACATCAACATATTAGATATCGGTAATATAATTAACCAAAAATTCCAAAGTAATACAACAGCAACAAATATGACCTTAGTAAAAAAATGAGTTGCGTGATATTATTATTGCTCTCTTTCAAAAATCGAAGATTATAAAAAATTCGGAACATATTCATTAACCACCAACTAATACAAACAAGGATTAGATCAAGGATTATCCGGAAATTGAAGATTCAGAAAAATCTTAATATTCTGCTCTGAGAGCAATGAATGCTTACCATATTGATTCATTTTGAATTTATTCTCATAGACTCACTAGACGAGGTAATCCTAACTAGTACAAGTTTTATGACACTCTTCAAAGGAAGAGTGTGAGACGAAAGAATACTCTGGTCATCATTCGATCGTTCTCAAAGCAATTATATTGTGTGATATCTCTAGATATTTGACTAAGTCATCCATCAAGATATTCATTGCTAACACTTCAGACTTCGTGGAAAAGAGCGGCAAAGAAAGGCAAACAATCTATCGAAGAAAATATTCTTACGACCTTTTAGGTATATCATTATTTATTTGCACTCAAATTTATAATTTGTTGGCAAAGGAGATGCGACATTAGACATAAATAACTGAAAAAAAAAGAAGTAAACCAATAAATAAACATTATGATAAATCAAAAGTTACTTAATTTATTAGCAATATAATCAAGTAAATCACATATTAAAGTAAGAAATCACATATTTAAGTAAAATAAAATTCGTTACTCTCCACATTATTACTAAAGTTAAGTATTGTAATAATGTTTAATTTTATTAACATTAAAATAAAATTAAGTATTTAATTTTACTAAAATTGAAACCAATTAATTAAAAAAATAATAAAATAACCAATAATTAATTAATAATTGAAATATTTTATAGTGTTCATAAATACCGCATATAATCAACAAGTATAAGTGCGTAACAAAAACATTAAGTTGAATCCAACTCTCTACACTAACTTGATTAATTGTTGTGGTTGAGTTACGCAGAACTGGAAAGCATCAGAAATATTTTCCATGATAGTCTGCTTCTCTTTTTGTGGTCATCGACCGATTTCGGGCGTTCGCCCATCATCAGGATGCTTATTATTTGGACAGAGCAAATTTAGAGTGTTTTGACGAAAACATCCTGATGATGAGGCCCGAAACCGGTCCATGACCACAAAAAAAAAGCAGGCTATCACGGAAAATATCGTTGATATTACACTTAAAATTACGTTTTTTTAAGTCTTATAATATAACTGTAAAATAATAATGTTTTAAGTAAAATAAAATAACTTTTACCCATTAATTCCATAATTGTAAATGATTTGAATAAATATTTTGAAAGGAACAAATTTGTTGAATGTGTGGATGGGTCTGGGTGGATGCTGGATATCATCTGGTATTTTATCCGTCGTAGCATGCATATTCATTTGATTTCTGACCGGTTTCGGATTTTCATCCATCGTCAGAGCAAATTTACCAAGTTCGTGTAGAGAGTTCACTTCAACGTAATGTATCTGTTACACTCACACTTGTTGGTTTGTTGGTTGTAGACGTATGGGGAGGTTATAAGGTTACGTTACCATGTGTGTGTGTGTGTGTGTGTGTGTGTGTGTGTGTTTTAATGGCAAAATGGAATTAGTATAAATTATAATATTATTATAATTTGAGTGTATCAACTAGATTTGCTTTGTGCAAATCTATATGTTATCACACTTTTTGGCAAAAAGCATCATTCTGATGATGGGCGAACGCTCGAAACAGGTCGATGACCACAAAAAGAAGCAATATCACGGAAAATATCTGTGATAACTTGAACCTTATTCTCAACGATGGATTAAAATTCCAGAATATTCTATTGCTTGATTGGCGATATCGCTACAAGTACTGATGCTAAGTCCGGTGGTTTATACCCCGGGGGGGCATGGTCTTGTACTATTGCCAAGGTCTGGCTGCAATGAGGAGATAAGAAATCAGAGCCGTCTTTGTGTTTTTGGGGGAGTCACTGTCCAATTGTTTGTAAACCTAAGGAGCCACTGTCCAACTGCTCTAAACACGGAGATATTATTTAAATAAAAGATAACACTTATTAGTGTGTAATATGTAAACAATAAATACATGTAGCAATAAAAATTGGCAATTAATTACACTGGCAATGCATGGTACTTAATTAAAAATGGGAACTATAATGCAACGCGAAGCTGCAAATATAATAGGGTTGTTGAGGAGAGAAATTAGGTTTGATTAAATGAACGAAATATGAAGACACTAATATAACGTAGCTAAGTTTACATAACTGCACTGGACTTTATAATGAAAATGATAGAATGAATGGTGAGAGTAAGGATATGACACGATGCGATGTACAGTTGTATGGTTGTATCTGACAGTCTTTAGATAAATTTCCACTGGCTTATATACACAGGTTCTCCCACTCTAGCCTGCTAAGTCAGAGAGTAGTCTATGTTAACCAGAGAGGGCCTCTTTTCTCTCTGTTGTGGTTGCATTATCTTTGCGGTACCATTACACAAATATTTTTTTAACCTCTATCACAATGTTAATTATCGCCTTCTCTATTTTGTATTTTCATCTGGTGTTTTAAACATAATTTGTTCACAATTTTAGTGATATGTTAAAAAAGCATGGTTATTGCAGATAGATATTGAATCAATTTTTACGAGGAATTTTCCTATAGAGAGATTTAAGTATAGACCAGCTTCAAACAGGGCTGAATTTTTATGCTTTATCAATGGATCCAAACTTTGAATACGTGAGATATAAAATTGAAATTTATGCACACAAATAACTAGCTACAAATATTGAACATCATGTTTATAAAATTATAATTAATTTTAATTTGAAGTAATCATAATAATGAGTCTCTATCTAAGAATAATGCCAAAAAAAAAAATATATCTGCCTAGTATTGGTATCAAGCAATTTCTTTTTTAAGAAACTATTTTATATATTTTGACTGCCTTTACTAGAATACTAATTTTAATCTTGCAGTTTGAAAACAAGAGGTTTAGTGCTGAAGAAACTGCCATAAATTGTAGAGAAAATATCATTTTTTTTTTAATTTTTTTTTTTAACTGGGCAGTTTTATTAAACTTACTATAACACATAAGTATAGGTATTGATATTATATTATACTTGCGAGTTATTTAGTGCCTTAATTCTAACCTCAGTATATCTAAATATGGCAGCTTCCCTATCAGTCCTTAGTAAATTTATTTAAATAGTAGTTTAAAGCTAAGGCCTAATAGAAACATTCCCCCAGCATCCCCACCCAAATAATTTTTCCAAAAAAATTATTCATAATGAGATAGTTACCCTGTGGGGAGGGGGGATGGACTAGCCACACTTCTTCAGGGATCTAGGCGTCCCTGCAGGTTTCCCAGCCTAGCAACACTACAAGATACATTCATAATGACACACTTGACAGTAGGTACACATTACTGCAGAGGTAAAAAGATGTATGTAACTATTTGGGTTCAGCGCACCCACAGGTAAACTTGGGCTCCCCCGCCACACAACCTAAACACTTGACACTTTACAGACGACTACATACACCGCATGAACAAGGGACACGCACTCGTCGAGAACTCGGAGTATAAATTCCTCTCCCTCGTTCTGGGCATTGAGGAAGACGATCCCAATATTTGTCTTTGGCCTCGGCTTCACCTGGGGGATAACCCGACTCCAGGAACGCTATGAAATTCCGCCTCAGATGGGTCCTAGTGTTAGGAAGGGAGCCAGCCAAGGGACATGGGTCAATGCTTTGGTATCAAAACGCTGTCTTCCGTGGCACCTAACTATGTCGAGATGCGATGGTCTACCCGGATAGTAACCAGGGGCATTTGATCGTTCCGAGGAGGTGGGACCACATACCTTGATGAATTTCTTCGATTATTATGGAAAATAATAATAATATTATTGGGCCTTGACCAACAAGTCACCGTGCCTAAACCCATTTTTTTTTTCCTACTGCAATTAAACCTCTCTCTTTCTCGTGATAAACAGATAGACTTTGGGAGACGAAGAGTCTTGGAGAAATGTGGGGGGGGGGGGCACGCAGGGGTGCCTCCAAGCTAAAAGATTTATAAAAGGAGTTTCGGAGTACCTCCTGTCCCTTAGTAGGACAGGTCTGAGGACCTTGGTGGGGGTAGTGACTGGACACACTTGGGTGTCTAGTCAATTGTTTAACATAGGGAGGACGTCTAGTCCCATTTGTCAGAATTGCGATGACGGAGTCAGGGAAACGGTGTATCACTATTTATGTCAGTGTCCCCGTTTCGCTGGTACTAGGTTTCGCATATTTGGGAGGGTACCACTCTCGCAGGATTACCTGGGCGAGTTGGAGTTAAAGGATATCTTGGGATATTGTAGACTGACTAGTAAGCTACCGAGGGAGGCTATTTAAGGGGATAATATGGGGGGCATCGGGAGTATAAAAGCCATGTAGGCTTAGGTTCCACACCATCAGGCACCCGGTATAATAATAATAATAACCCTCTCCCAGTCCCTATCCCTAATCCAACTCAAACCTTTACTATCCCCATCTCCCCTATTCCCCAATCTACTAATCCCTCATCGACCTTGGTTTAACTAGCAAAAGACCAGCATGGAGCAGGTAACGAGAAAATTCTGAAAATCTCTGCGTCCTCTACTGAAAAAATTTCCACTTCCGGTTAACCGATTTTCTTCAAACTCATAATTTTAGCATAATATTTGAGTGTAACACTAAGGAGCAGAATCGAAGCGATATTTTTGTGGAAAGCAATTTCTTGAATTATGTTATAGTTCCCATACAACATATCAAAAATAATTTTTCGACAAATGTTTCAAATAAAAACTGATAAGTGCTTTTATGTATATAATTAGTAGTACGCGATGTTTAAAGAAAATCATTGTAGCCATTTTTGAGTAAATCGCGAAATACTTGAAAAAAGAGAAAGAAAAAAGAAAGCATGTAAAGTTGACGGATTTTGACAGGATCCAGCGTGTCCAACGTGATAATTAAACGAAATACTTAGTTTGAGCATCTTGGGATTTTTCGTTTATAAAATATTTGATTCATACAACACACACCGAAATATATATATATATATATACGCAACAGCCCGGATGAACTAAACATATTTGGGGTAAAAAATCGATTTCCGAAAAACTTGAACCGAACACACTTTCTCTTACTGTGTAAAAGAAAATTAATTTGGTAACTCACACATCCTAATATCACATCGGATTTACGGTCTATTAATTTTGTTTGAAACTTCTACCAATTTTTTGAAATATTTAATTTAGGGGTTCTGAGAGAGGTTTTTGTCCGTTTGTATGATGGTGTAGTGGTTATGAGGATGGGCTTGTAACTAGGATGTCTCCAGTTCGAATCCCGCGTATAAATTAAATTTTTATATTAGTTTAAAAATTGTTATTAGGAAAGTAGGTGCTTCCGCCCACGTCCACGATATCTAATTTGATAGTTGGACGTTAAGCGTGCCTAAAAAAATAGGCATTACTTCATTTTACTTTAAACAGACTCCATCAATGTAATAACGTCACAAAAACAATATTGAAACGCGAAAATGTTTGTTTAGTATTTTTAACACATGTTAATAATGTAAACAAAGACCTTATAAATTTTTATTGTTAAAACCGGGAAACAATGTCATACATGAATAGGAAAACTAGTTTACTTGAAATATGCATAATTTATATGCAAATATACGTAATATATATATAAAAAAATAAATAACTAGAATAAATTAGATTATAAAAAATATATTACAATAAAGGTTCAATAATAATAATAAAAAAAAAAAAATTAAGGAAAATTTAAGTAGAGAATGTATTAACTTTCTAAAATAGAGAGAACTGGTATAATGTTAGAGTGTCGGAGAGAACACTTCAGCCAACTTCAACCTTAACTTAGGAAACATAATATTTAATATTTTCATATAAATGCACTCTATTATTACAACTGAGTGCAAAAATGTGTGGAAAACAAAAATCAATATAATAATATGTATATATCTCTAATTAAAGACATCTTTTCGTAATTAAATATTCATATTTTTTAATTGTGTGAGAGTGTATTAAAAAATAAAATATTAACAGTTTGTAATTAGCTATTTATCGTAGATTATAATTATTAAATATAATAAAGTAAAATAAAACTTGGTGGTAAGTGACCTATATTTTCTATAAAAACTCAGCCTACAGATTCATTAGGTGTGTCTCAAGTCCCCGCACAACTTTCATATTAAAAAATAAAAAGGGTAGAATACAATCTGTAATTGATATAATTTTATTAAATATATATACCTATTTAATTAGTAAATTTTCTGTAATATTTTTTATTATTCTAACTCTAATTAATAATTTAATTGTAATCAATTCAATTTAATTTTCCACTACAGCTCACTGTCCGCTGATGGACAGTGTTGTCTGAAACAAGAGAACACTGTCCCGGAGGCCGGCAATGCACTAAGAAAGCTCCCGGACACCAATGACCATTAAATGTCGTCGCGCCTTAAATTAAAAAAAAATAAAATAAAGTAAAATTTTCGATATTTTTAATTTTTTTCATGCCATAAATTTATTGAGATAATATAATTTTTCTTTTTTTTTTTTTTTATGTTTTTTTAAACTCTTGTCACATAATTTATTATTCATTTATTCATATTAGCCAAAAAAAAGATTACCCCAAGAAGTTTTCTTGAATTATCCAAGCATAATGGCGGATGTTTGTTAATTGTATGTTATATACTGATTTTATACAATGGCTATATCTTTTTGTAACCAATAACAAAAAATTAACGAAAACAATAGGCTGTTGATTTTTCGTAAGAAAACTGCCATAAAAATTTACAAATAATACTATTAATGATAAACATCAGCGTTGATATCTTACTTCTAATATTTAAAGCTCTTTGTTACTTAAAACAATTAGAAGTTTTGCTGAATAAATGGCTCTCGTTATATACAATCACCTTTCACCAACAATGCCCTATGTTTCAGCATATCATAAAATATTTTAAAAAAATTTGTAACAAAATGGAATGGCCTAATAGAAATTCGTAGAGAATAAAAGTAATTTTTCTACATTGAAGATACTTTGAGTTTTACACATATATGATTTCTTCACCTGCAGTTATAAAGTAAAAAGTAAAGTAAAGTAAAGTAATGCCTATTTTTTCAGGCGGGCTTAACGTCCAACTACACCAAATTAGGTGTCGTGGACGGGGGCGGAAGCACCTACTTTACTGTTAACATTTTTTTAAAAAAATATAAAATTTAGTTATACGCTGGACTCGAACTGGGGTCCTCCCACTTACAAGTCCATGCTCATAACCAACACACCAACACCCGCCCCTCACCTGCAGTTATATTAACATGTTATATAAATCATGAAAAATGCTTTCCCTGCATAGCCCTGCTTTATTTTATGAACGACCAGTTTCAAGTATCATCAAGATGTTTTGTTAAAAAAAAAAAAAAAGTGACATCTTCAAGTACACAATGCAATATCAAGACACTAGTAGTAGTCTTGGACCTTTTAACAACTGTTTAGGAACAAAATTTCCTAATGATGGACGACCTCCGAAAAGCAGGGTCATTGACCAAAAAATGAAGTAACAAGCTATTACGGTAAAAATATCCCATCTTTTGGATTTTTGTTTTTTTATTTTTATTTATTTTATTTCTGGGTAAAACAAGAAAATAGCGTGACAATATGGGTCTCTATGTAAAAGCAATTTTTCGTTTATTTATTTGTTTGTTTGTTTGTAGTTGTTGCCCTACCATCATTACACGGTGATTTACTAAGAGACCAGAGTGAAATCTTTTAATAAAGCGTGGGTGAATTGCAAACTAACAGAGTCGTGGCGATGGACACTGTTTGCAATATATACAGCCGCTCCATGTGGAGGGAAAGTTTTCATATCTCTAAATAGCATTTAACAGTATTTTAATCCATAGTTCATCACCTTGTACAACTACAACATGTTATTCTATTATAGAATGTGAATGGTTATTTCTTTTTAATATTTTTTATTTGTTATAATTATAATACCTTATTTACGAATTATAAAGATGAGATACAATATTTTGTATGTAATCAAAGTAGATCATTAATTTTCACTGTACTGAACAATTACAGTTCAAGACAGAAAAGAAACCTTCAATTATAGTGAATGGAAAGATTCTACTATTATCAAGTTTTATTGGGTTTTGGTTTATAGTGAATAAAGTAAAGTAATACCTATTTTTTTAAGGCAAGCTTAACGTCCAACTACCAAATTAGGTGTCGTGGAAGGGGGCAGAAGCACATATTTTACTTATAACATTTCTAAACAAATATAAAATTTAACAGTTATACGCGGGACTCGAACTGGGGTCCTCCCACTTACAAGTCCATGCTCTTAACCACTACACCAACACCAGCCCCAGTTTATATTGAATATAAGGAATACTTTTAGGCACATTTAACTGAAGCAACTAGTTGTTCGCACCATGCTACTGCTAGATAATCGACTATATTTGAGCAGCTATTCTTTTACCTTCTAAAATTTTACAACATACGTTATCTCATGCTACTATAGTCCCAAACTGCCGGTGATTGCATTAACTGATAATAGTGTTTTGACATTATATTTACAATAAATAAAATAGACACATATAGGTATATATAAATAAGCCTTGCTGTGAGAATAATTTAAATTAACCTACAAGTAAAATATTTAATACATACACCATATTATAATATGCATTGTTTTAGAAATGACGTAGTTTTTTTTTTTAATCAATAAGCTGCGTTAAATTAAATTGAAAAAAAAAAACTGAAAACAAAATAATAATTAGTAATTGTATGTTTTAAATGAAATACCTTAGTTCAAAGAATGCGAGTATATTTAATTCCAGTAAATTTAAGAAATATTTCTAGCATACATTACATACCGAAGATCATTTATGAAAATTTAACAAACGATATAAGATCAGAAGAAGTTTTGAAATATATTTTACAGTCAAAACTAGTTTTTAAAGAAATCATATTTCTTTTTGATTGCTACACCAGCGATTTCTACGCTATAAGTAACACTGATAGCACTGCACTTATATTAACATTCACACACTCGCGCACACTCATTCTCCGAAGAGAGAAGCTACCCAGCGGTAGCACTCCCTATAAGCTGTGACCTAAATGCTCTCATCGCTTGAAGAAATGAAATCGCGAATAATCGAGTTATCGGGAATAATGCGGGAGGATAGGTGGCGGATTAAAGGACTGGAATGGGATTGATGGAATTTTTTTTTTTGATGGGTTCGGACGACTAGATTGACGAAAGGAATTTCAAGGTCTCTATGGGTGGTTAGATTGGGAACCTAGAAAGGAACATTAACGATGGCGCGAAGGATTTTGGATTGAAGGGATTGTAGTAGTCTTTGGAGATTGGAACGTTTTGTTGAACTCCATAGCTCAATGCCGTACGCCCAGATTGGTTTTAATATTGAGGTATATATCAGTCTTTTACTGTCTAATGACAGTTTAGATCTGTAGTCCAGTAGTCGCTTCAATAATCGATAACATCTGTTGAGTTCAATTCTTTTTAGTCGTGTGTGTGGGGGTTCCAGTTTAATCATTTGTCTATGAACACCCATGGTAGCGGACGACATTAGTGGGTGGGATAGGAATTAAATTGTAATAGATTGGTGGAAGAGTGATACGGCGTAGGGTGAATGTATGTAATATTTTGGGATTTATTTTCATTTAGTTTGATATTCCATTTTTTTTAACCATTTTTCTAAGGAAAAGAGATGGGTTTGGAGATTTCTATATGCTATTACTGGGTCTTGATGAGAGGATAGAAATGGGGTGACTTCTGCATAGGTGAGGAGAACAGTTTCTGGATGGGTTATAATATCTGCTGTGTATATTGTGTGTAATGTGATTGGTGTTTGTAGTAGTTGGTTGTGTCGTGAGCGTTTTAGCGAAAAGGGCTTGTGTTTGTTTGAGATAAAGCACCACTGATTATAAAATAAATATATTTTCTGACTGAATTTAAATAGCTTTATAATATCACAGCGATTAAGTATAAATCAATTAATTAATCTAGATTGAATGCTAAACTCTTGTGTTTTAACTTATAACTGGCACTGATTTGAAGAGGGCGATTCCTGAAGCGTCCTGTTTGAAGGCTGAGTTTGGACTTTTATTACGATGCGGGCATTCTCTGTGGAAATGCATTTGTCCACAGTAACGACAAGGAGATGGGGGTGTACGATTATAATTTTTCGAAGTTACAGCGAAAACTGTGGGGTTTGTTTCAGAAGCCTGAACTTCTTTTAGGGCATTGGCATAGGAAAGTGCTTCATCTAATTTTTGAGGAAGCTTCGTTCGTACCTCATTACGAAGCGGTTGAGGAAGTGATTTCAGGAACGCATCAGTGGCCAGTTTATCTAAAATTGTTTGTAAGGCCTCGAGTGGGTTGGCTTGAGCTTTTAAATGAATGGCGGATTGGATATGTCTAATCCTATCCGCGAATGTTTCAGGAGACTCAGTGGGCAAGGACTGAATATTAGTCATCTGTTGTAAGAGGACTAGGGGTGTTTTCTCCTTACGAAATCGGGCTAGAAGTCGCTCAGAAATTAGAGGATACGTTATATTTGTACCCTGGCGTTGTAATTCCGCTTTCTGGGTGTCATAAAAGATTTTTGCAGACCCTGAGAGTCTAAGTGCTAATATTTCTAATTTGGCAGTGTCGTCCCAGCCAGAAAGACTAGCACAATGGCTAATTTGGTCTAGGAAATCGGACACTTTGGCTGAATTTTCGCCATCGAAAGTACGTAAACTATTAATTAATTGTAAATTTCTTAAAGAACTAGCTGGTTGATTGCTGGGGGTGGGAGGATTGGCTAATTGTTGCTGAGCAAGTAAATATTCACGCTCACGACACAACCAACTACTACAAACACCAATCACATTACATGTGTATAGGAAGGGACCAAGGATACTGCCTTGTGGAACGCCCGCTTCGGCTTTATAGATAGTAGAGAAAAGCATATTTCGTGTGATTGAAAATATTTGGTTGTAAGAAATGAATTTTACTATACGTTTAAATTGTTATTAAATTAAAACGAAGACCTCCTAAACTAACACTTCAGAATTATTAGTTAATCAGTTAATTATTTTTAAAAAGTTATTAATATCAATATTTTTTTTTTTTTCTATTTACTAAGAAAATAAAATTCTCCATTTCACAAGAATAAGGTGTATGAAGTAAAAATCATGTACTTTAGAAAATTTTAAACTAAGTACATATTATATTGACCAAAAAAAAAAAAAAGCGATGTCTATTATTATTATTATATTTCTGTGAAAATTTATATTTCAGGTGTTTGAACTTAATTGTACTTTCGTGTTTAGAATAAATTATGTGAAAGTTAAAAGAGAATTAAACAGTTTTTAAAGAATGGACTCTCTCTCACTCTGTCACACACACACACACTCACACACACACACTCACACACACACACTTTTCATGTCAAGTAATGTTGTTTAGTAAATATAATGGAAGATTTGTGGCCACATTTTGATCACATGTTTCACTTGTATGTGATTGTCATGTTGAATGAAGCACGTGTCCTGTTTGACAAGCTGTGTATGTATGTGTGAGCTATCTCTCTCTCTCTCTCCCTCTTTTGTGAACACAAACACTATAGTGTGCATGTTGATTTTACTAATTAACAACTAGACTGCAAGGCGAGTTAAATGGATGACATATTCTACTTATTTGATGTACTACTTATAACATTAACACTAAATAGTTGTAAATTAATTGTTTCCATTACTGAAACGCCCACACACGGACATCTTCTCATTAGAAGTCGTTATAATATAAAATAATAATATTTGTTGATTATAAAAATTCTCTTTGTAGAGAATACAACAAAATCGAAATAAGAATAGAATAGTTTTGCGATTTCATTGTTGATCAACAAGATTTAGATGGGAATATTACGTACTTGAAGACAGAGGATACCTTGAAAGTAAACCGTAATCCTTATCTCCTTTAAATTACAGTTTGCCGAGCTTAGACATATTACTGACGGTCGTCAGATTTTTTTTTCGTAAAGTTTAATCTGCATCATTTTGAATAATCGCTAATTATCGCTTTAAATGTTGGAAAAGACCAAAAAAAAAGAAAAAGGCTCCACTGTTTCCATTCAGTGACGCTAATTTTATTGAGAGACTGAAAGGAAATAACAAAAAAATAGTATATTCATATATTATTACTATTTGCCTGTGGGGAGGGACCAAGCCCCACTGAGGCCATATAGATACCCCAAGAAAAACAACAATAAACCGGGTCTAGAATAAATATCCAGACCCGTGACTAATCCATCTAAGTAATTCATCGCAGTCCGAACAAATCGGACAATAACCTTAAATGGAAATAGCGTAAGCTCTTTCACAGACATCCTGTTCATACCAAAAGTCCTGAACATAATTTCCTCACTTGAAATTCTGTCATAAAATGGATGATGGGTGTTTCTTTCTCTGTCACACAGAGACTCTACAAAATGGATGCGGCAAGAGTCCCATTATGTAGACATGCCTCCTCAAATCACACTGTCCAATAAGGGATCCAACCAGATGCCTGAGAGAGTTCCGTGAAAGACACAGTCTCACTAATAGCCCTATCCGAACCCCCGATAAGCATCTTCGACTACCGACAAACAATTGTGCTCATCCAGAAGGATTAATGCTTTGAAGCTATCATAAGTGGAACCCTGACAGCATATGCCAGAATAGATAGGCCAACAGCAGGCCTCGGGACCAATGAAAGGGAAAGAGGCGCCTAATTTGCCAAACCTATCGAGCTCCTCATTCTCAAAAATTCTGATAAGACCTGGTACCCCTTCCATCTTTTAGTACATTCTAGCACCAACCTGGAAGTGAAGAGTCAGCGCCTTCAGTGGGTATATTCATTTAGTTCTTGTTGTTTTCAAGAGTTGTTATGATGCAGTAGCCGAACCAGTTTTAGACATTTTTAGTTTTGCTTTTCAATTTTTCGTTTTATGTTTATTATAATTCACATTCAACTTTTCTTTAAAAAAAAAAAAAAAAAAAATCCTGAAGAAGAAGACTGCAAAATTTGTTCATTGGATGTTATCTCAAAGAAATTCTTCTTGATGACCGTATTCATCAATATTGACTTAGAATATAGAATCTTAAAAGTTTTATTTGAAACATTTTTATTGGTAAGAGATTGGCGTTCCGTTCAAATGTTCAAAATTGCGTTTTCATAGAATAGCTTTCAGGTTCCCTGAAAAACAATGTTTTTAGCGAATCGTTTGTACGTGTGTGAGTGTGTGTGTGTGTGTGTGTGTTTGAGAACAAAAGATTTCAAAAAGAAAACAATGGCGCAGCTCAATCCCCTCTCACCATTCTCTCACCTTTCTGGCTGAGCAATATCAAAGTGCAAGATATTATATCACGATCATTGAAGTTGTTTTCGATAACAACCGAAAAACTGAACTGATTGATTTTCTGATAATAACTAAAGTATTATCAAATTTAAGCTGCTGTGATGATTTGTTTTTTTTATTTTTGGAAATGAAAAATAAATTTGCCTCAACATTTTTTCGTATTCAAAAGACCTCAAGAAATTTATTTTTAAAGATAGGAAAAAAAAGGCCGAAAATTTAAAAAAAAAAAAAATCGAAAAGTGTCATGATTTTTTCAGAAGTATTTCCATATGTAAGAATTAGCGGAAGTAAGAAGTTTTGTCTGTTATTTCTTTTCAAACGGAAGCAATTCTAAAAAAAAAAAAAAAAATAATGTTTAGAACGGAGAAACTCTGCAGACTCCAAATATTTCGTAAGATAAATTATTGTCTGACTATTAGATCTTTACCAGATCACTTGAATGCAGGCAGCATAAAGAAGCAATAAATTGGAATTAATATGAAGAACATATGTTATTTCAAAATAATATTTACATCTAATATTAGGAAACTGTATCAAAATTATTTTAAAATTAATTTCATTAAATTAAAAATAAAATAACGTATCTTTACTGCCCTAATTTTTGTTTTAAATTCCTCCTCCCACCATTATCCAGAAAATTATTTCCACCAAACATCTCAACTTATGCTCAATGAAATATTATGTTACCAAAAAAAAAAAAAAAAAAAAATGCGCATGTGCATACAACCATTTCCGCATTCTATGATTTCAACATTCAATGGAAGTGTTTTGTATTTGGAACATGACTCAAATATTGAACAGAACTTGTCCTACTAATATTTGGTTTAAACTTATAGATAGTTCTTTAATAAAACCATTAAAAATAATTTGGAAATAGAGAAAGAAAAATATTAGACTGACATGCTAGAACATCCGTTCATCTGTCTAAAGAAAGACTGAGTCCTTTATTAAATTTATTATTAGACTATTATTATAGACAAAGAATAGCTACATTTTTCAGCTCTAACTGTCTGAATGATAATAAAATAATGTAGAATTTGATTAATTTAATTTAATAAAATAATAATTAAAAAAAAAAAGAAAATTGAATAAAGAATTCCCTTTTAAAAGCGTGAACAATAGTCAATAAAAATTTACTGCTTCAATTAATTAAAATTAATAATTGTAATAGAAAACAATACACCAAATGACGTAATTTTTATCACATTTTATGATGAAAATTTTATTTAATTATTTTTTTTTAACCAACCGTGTGAATAAAAATTATACTTTCCATGGAATAAGTTATTTAAAGTGCATTATCACATCCTGTGAAATTTCATTATAAATTGAAAACAAATATAAATATCTCAAATGCTTAGCTATTACAAATTGTAAAAAGGATTAAAATGTTAGCTGGGGAATAAAAATAAACATCTAACTGCTTATCAATGCTGATTGTTTACGTTGAGAAAAATCAAACCTGACGAAATGAGAATTCAAATCCAATTTTTCTAATAATCTAATTTATAATGTTACTAGCAATACTATTCAATTAAACAACTAATAATACGTAGAGATATAGAGCGATATGAATAGGTATATAGAAATTTCATTTTAGCTTAATTAAAAATTAAATAATCACTAATTAGCATACTATTAATTATCATCATTCCTGAAAACATTCTTTTTAGAAAGGAAATGATGGCATTAACCTTTTTGTGGATTCAAATGAGATTCTTAGGATTTATCATAAAAGATTATTTTCCAAGAGATTGCTAGCTTTATTTTGTGGTGTGAATTGACCGGTTTCGAAAATTCGGCCAACATCAGGATGTTTTGATAAAATGTGTGATTTTGGTTTATGCAAGCCTTGTGTTATCAAGATATCCTGTTTATGGGCGTACGCACGCACGAAACCGCACAAAATAAAGCAATTTCTTATGGGAAAAACAAATTTATAACACTTTCCAACCATATTTTTAGGATTTAAGTCAGGAAACTGAATCCAAATTTATAAACTTTTCATCGTACAAATTGTGAAACATATATTTGCAACAATCTATTAGATTGAAACAATACGTACAACATTCTGACACCCAATCATTCACCTTAGGTAGGGCAACCCGAATCACCCTAAAACTAGAGCACGCTGGGGTAGATAGTCCATAGACGAAACTCCAGCTCTACAGTGTACAAACACTTGGAAGATCTCCCAAAGTAATCATAACAGATTTTCTGAGACAAAGGAGATATAGCATTTATAACCCACTCCCCCCGTACACATCTAATAGCTTTATCACTGAATTAATTCACTTACGTGAATTTGGAAACTGCACCGACGACTTAGAACTATGGTCTAAGCTGTTTTATATCAATCAAATGATAGAAAATAGATATGAACTTTTATAGTGTATTAATCTCACAAAAGTTAAATGAAAAGTTTTTAAGACTGATTTATAAAATATGGGTAAAAACTAGTAACCAACCATCATATTTCATAGTTTTATAATATTCTAGGTAACATTTAATGGTAAAAATATAGTAATCATTATAATCATGCTAATCTTAAACACAGGAATTACTGAGACTTTTAAAAATAAAAGCAGATATTATAGGAAAGATATTGACGTTTTTTGACATTACTAAATTTTCCTTTTTAAAATTAGTGAATCAAATGAATCAAAAAACTGAGAAAGTAATAACCTCTAATAATAATCTAGAAGTTCGGTGTCTATTTATTACATTTAAATTTGCATAAAATTGATATACATTTGAATCTAAAGTTATAGAAATACAAATAAGTCAATTATAATAATATGAAATGAAATGATGTTTAGGTTATATTACTTTAATACTCATAAAGGTTATATTACTTTAATACTCATAAAGGTTATATTACTTTAATACTCATAAAGACCACAGCAATTGTTGAAATTAATCGAAAATCAGTTTAAAAACACATTGAATTCCCTTATTTATTATACTACGTTATGTAAAAATCAAAAACATACCTTCTAATACGAAATTTATTTCCACTTCCGAACACCATGATGGAGCCGAACATAGTCCGTCCGAAATGTACACTGAAGTAATTGTATCAAAAAAATTTCAACACTACGATTACAAATTTAATTTTCTTTTAAAATAATCACACAAACGAATTTTAACACATGTTGTCATAACATTTTTTTTTTTTTCCAAGATTAAAAAAAACTACTAATTGTCACATTTCCAGATAAAAAAACAAAACAAAATGTATTTAATACATAAAACAAGGATAAGAGCGAGAGAATATTGAATAAAAATTACATTTTGTGTGAAGACAAGTAAAAAAAAAAATAAGGAGGTACGCTGAATCGCACGAACACTGACACACTACACTGTCGACGTCTCCAGGCGTACTAGTGAAGTTAGACAGGACCAACGGCTGGACCATCCCCCACCACACTCCTGGATACATACCGCTAGCACCAATACATACAATACACTTTCTTTTCTGGTTTACCGGTTTTTTTTTTTTTCTTTTTTTTTTTTTTTTTGTTCAATACGTTCATAACAAGAGAATTTACTGTCAATGTTTCATTTTTTTATTTATTTATGTCTTAAAAATAAAAGTACACTCTTCGTGTACAACGTAGCATTGACGAGAATTGGCATATGAAATATATATAGTACTTCCTCCTACTGCTCAATAATTTGATTTATGGTTACTAATGCAAGAGAAATTCAAATTAAATAATCTTATTTATAATTAAATAAATAATTACTATTAAAGGGAACATCAAATTCTAAAATGATCTTCAGCGATACAACAAAAACGAGGTATTCTGAATTTCAAGACTTTTTTTCTACGTACGAGTAACTCAATTTCCTTATTAAAAAGATGTATACTGTTGAATTCGTCCTATCACAACAACAATTAATTCCACCAAATCGTTTCAAAAATTCCATTTCATATCAATTATATTTTATTGTTTATTCACTCTAAAGCCAAAGAATCCCCGAAATATTTCCCTCTAGAGGTGCTGAAGGTTGGAAGGGCAGAACTCTCTAGCTTTGACTGCCGTCAGTGAGTGGGTGAACCATAAAAAAAAAAAGAAGAGTAAAAAGTCTGTAAAAAGTAAATATTTCATCACGGAGATGTGTTAACAAACGTTACAGACTATTTGGCAAACGCTCCAAACTGATGCTACAAAATAAAAGACGAGTTTATATCGCATTGCTTGCACCAATTTGGAATTATGGATTAGAATTTTATGATACTGCAAACAACGAAACAACCTTAACAGAAACCAAACCCTTCAATCCACAAGATCCTACATCAACTCGCCTTTTTTCCTCACCAGTAAAAATTATACCTACTGACCTCAATATTCCATTCGTCCATACTCTAGCGAAATCCAATTATCTCAATTTCCACAATAAACATTCCCTCCAACCTAATCCTCTTGTACTTCTACTTCACTATCAGAAAATCACGACAACACGATTGAAGCGTCGTTGGCCCGGCGACCATCTGGGCAACTAATGGTGATTATCGATGGATAACCTACCCTTCACGCCAATCACGTCTTATTTTTTATATACTTTCATTATTTTCACTTGTTATATCCTCAGTATGTAGCGGTAAAGTTCTGTATGAAAGCGTTAACATAGAATGCGACCAAATTTGCTTAGTAATAAATAAAGCAATATTAAAAATACAAATTATAAGGCTCAAGTTATTCATATTTTCGCGATAGTTTTACAATCACCCATTCTACTCTTTTCCACGGTAACAATGCTCAGTTAGAGCTAGTAAAGGTATGCAAATCTATCAACCCTTCTGTGTATTGCGAAGTTTAATTTGTTTTGCGGATAAATTAGCCACATTATTATTTTTATTTTAATTGGGATTTTAATTGGATATGCACTGCGACCTAAGATCTATTTTGCCCCCGCTGAGCCTCCTCAGTGCACTGCCGGCCTCCTAGTAGTGTTCTCTAGCTACAGACAACACTGCTCATCACCGGACAGTGAGCTGCAGAGGCTCCTAGGAAGAGAAAAAAAATCAAGGGTACTATGCTGGATTCGAACCCGGGACCTCCGCATTGCTAGTCTGACGCGCTACCACTGAGCTAAGCTCTCCCTACAAACTCGCCTCATACCAGTACACTATCGTAAACAATCTGATTTGAGTTGAACTAATTCGGATTATAAAACGCAGAAATTATAATAATAAAACTACCAATTTATATATATACAATTTAAGAAGCCATTCATAGTTCACCATTAGTAAAAGAGGTATATGTAAAATTGTATGGAATATGTAAATATAACTACTTTAGCAATTAAAAATGTTAATACAGAAGTGGAAACCCAAATTTAAATGTCATATCATCAGAGACATTTTCCGTGGTAGCCTGCTTCGTTTTGTGGTCATCGACCGGTTTCGGGCGTTCGCCCATCTTCACGATGCGTTTTTCAGACAGTGTGCCAACACAGACTCGTACAGAGACTTAGCTTCACACTAACTAATCTTAACACCTAGCGTGAAAAACGCATCCTGAAGATGGGCGAACGCCCGAAACCGGTCGATGACCACAAAACGAAGCAGGCTACCACGGAAAATGTCTCTGATGCTTTCCAGCTCTGCGGAACCAACCACCTCATTAAATGTCATAATTTATACTGAAGAAGGCAACTAATAGTGAAATTACTAAATTTTTAAGGTCATTCTTAACTATTAAATCGATAAATCATTTTCCAAGGATATAACCCTAATTAATTTACGTAACACAGTCTTGAAGGGTTATAAAAATATTTTTATATTTATTCTAAATTACGAGTATACCACTTTTATTTATTATAAAATATTTCAATATAGACTAATTATCCAGACAAATAAAATATTTATATGTTCCCTATACAAGGACACAGCATCTTCAAAATAGTTAGGATTTCCAATTCTTCTTGTTTGTTCTTCGTTGGCCCATGATTGGCTTGGCTTCCTCAATCGACACCAGTCATCTCTAGCATAGCCACGATTTAGAGTAAAAATGCTTCCCCAACACTATGCTTTTTCTAGTAGGTTGGTATAAAATATAACGCGTTCCAGACATAACTATTTGATACCCACGAATCAATTCTGCCAAATTATATTATCTTATCTTAATATAAGTGCGCGCTCAGGGATCGATACTGGGCATGGCACTCCTTACAAAGGAACCTAAGATGCTTCACGAAATGTGGGCGGAGAGGAGGAGGTTCTCTTCAGGGAGGAGAGGAATCGGACTTTCCGATGATAGCAGGCTTCCTGGGAAAAAGACCTGCAGGGCTAAGCTAATGGACCACTAAGCTGATTAGGGAGATAAAAGCCACATGAGAAGTAGAATTTTACATCATACAACTTCTGAGCGGACACGGTTATCAGGGCGTACCTGAAGAAAATATGGATGGCAGAGGCTGGAGAATGCCTTTACTGCCCCGGCATTAAAGACGACACTTCCCAACTTGGCGGTAGGAATGACTGAGGTGACTCGAGGCGGTGATTGGGTGACAGACCGATTCTCTGGTTTAGGCGATACTGGCCAGTGAGGACAACTGGCAGATTGTAGTAAGTACGCCTGGGACATTCTTCAGTGGAAGAAACAGGACCTGGAGAGTACCAAGTAGGCTAAATGGCCAGGCGGCCATTAAAGCACTGAGCTCTTATGAAATCAGTTCTAAAATGGTATGGGAATGCCTAGGCAAGCTTAATGAACTAGGCAGGAGCAATAAGGTTACCCTACATTGGGTGCCGGGACATGTCGGCGTGGAAGGTAATGAGGTAGCTGACGCCCTGGCAAAGGAAGGCGCTGTATCTCCTCTTATTGGGCCAGAGCCCTTTTGTGGAGTCAGTGACCAAGTATTTCTAGAAGAAATCAAGAAGGAGGAGGTGGCTAAAAGAGCTCGTCTCTGGAACACCATCCCGGGACTGAGGCAGGCCTAAGGTCTGTCTGGGCGGTTATAACCAGGAAAGGTCGAAAGCCTTCATCAGTCTGAGTAAGAATAGGATCCGTATTCTTACGGGATTCCTTACGGGGCATTGCAGACTCAGGGGCACCTGAGAAAGCTTGGCCTAGTAGGTGACGGCATATGCAGATTCTATGGAGAGGCGGAGGAAACTCCGATACATCTCCTCACGGACTGTGATGCCGTCATTCAAAGAAGAGTTAGTAGTCTGGGCTGTTACCAGATAGGGGAGGAAGAAATACCTACCCTAGAACCTTCCAGGATCCTGAGATTCCTGGGGAGTAACCTGGAGGGAGTTAAACCTGGAGAGGGTGCTATAGATGAGCCACCTCATCTTAGGCACCAGAGGGGGGTACACTGCAGAGTTTCTTCGGTGTAATCCGCATTTTACCCCTCGGAAAAAAAAAAAATTAACAACAAGAAAACAGATATAAGATAACCATTCTGATTTGTCCCAATCTAAAACATATGAAGAGCGTAAAAAAATACTGTAAAAAATTGATAAACACAATAGATGTGTATTTGGACAAGTGAGTTAAATGGCACTTTCACTCACTCCAAGATCAGGTATGACTATACGAGCGCGAGCGAATGTGCTAGACGAAAGAGAATGATAAAAATTCATTCTCACCATTAAATAGTACATTTCTATTGCAACAATTATAACTATTAAAAAAAAAAAGATTGTAAAAATATATGGAAACAAATGTTTCCTAATAAAAAGAGGAAGGTTATCTTGAGGAAGGTTATCGAATGTATGTTAATGTTTTAACATTTTATTAAGTTTACTGAAACTTTTTTTATTACCACTTTTTAAACCTGTACTTAAATGAGTAGCACACCTTTGCTATTTTTTTTGCTATCTCTCTTTATTAGAATATTAGTTGCTAGATAAAGTAACTGGCAATATTTATTAATGTGCAGTTTACTCATTAGTGACTGAAGTGAAATTATAAATGTTCTAATTATTTTTTAAGTTAATATTTGTCACCATTATTAAATGGTTGCAGAAAAAAAAATCAATTAATATGTCTCGTTTCATGGAGTGATAAAAGAAATTAAAGGTGCATAATCAATTTTTATTACAGTAATCAAGATTTTTTTTTTCATGTTTATTAATAGAGGTGATAATTTAAAGTTTCATTTGATTAGTTTATGACATCATAGACGTGAAAGTTGTTTTCACAGTTAATTGATGTTTAATGAGAAGTTTAAAAAATAAAAATTAAGCTAGGATAATTATTAATTAAAATTATTAACACATTTGTCGTACGGTTTTAATAAAATCCTAGCAGTAATGATATACCCAGAGAGAATTTCCACTAAATTTGATTTGAAATATGTCATTAAGTTTAAGCGAAAAACAGTAATTTCCCTTAATGCTGTAACAGGAACTTTTGGGATCACGTCAAATTTTTTGAAATTCAGTATTATGAAAAATACATATTATGAGATATGACATATATATTACGATGTTCCCTAAGTAAGTATATATTACGTAAAATCCCGAAGTAAAATGTTTTATCTGCTTGGTCTATTATGTGAAAGTGACTGTGTTTGTATTTGGGCAAAAAAAAAAAATAATACAGAAATGAAAAATTGCAAAAAGCTCAAGCTTCATATTCTGCTTAGTTATCAGCATTGTCTAATTTATAGCTTTCGGTCAAAATCAGTCATTACGAGTTTAATCAATATCTTAAAAATGTCCAAAAAAGTGGTTTTTAGCAAATGGTCTCTGTATGTATGTGAACAGCATAGCTAAAAAACGAAAAACCGTAGAAAGTTTGAAACTTGATATTCCGTTTAGATATCACCATGGGATATGACTGACAGTACGTTATCTGTCAAAATTCCTCAACCGGAACTATCACTTTACTTCTTTTACTTTTTTGCGATTTTCTCAAAAATGGCTCTGACGATTTTTTTTTCAAACTTGTTATATCAACTACACATACTAAGAGCTACAACGAACATTTATTTGAAACATTTCTCCTGGGGAAAATTCATTTAAAGGCACTTTTGGGAGAAGGGTGGGGTTAGGTTTTCATCTATAGTGCTATTTTAGTTTTTTTTTTTGGACAATTCTGTCATCTAAATAATATTAATTAAAATTAAATATGTTGTTGAAATTCCGAGTTTTGAAAAAAAAAAAATCGGATGACCGGAAGTGCGTTTACTTTTGCCAATTTACTAAATGATTTTTTTTCACTTTTTCACGATTTTCCTTGAATTTCGAGTTTCAAGTAAAATTAGTAAACCGGAAGTGCGCTTTTACTGAATAGTTCTTTGAGTTTTCAACAAATTTCAATTAAATTTGGTACACAAACTATAAAATTTGTCAATTATAATTTTGAGAACTGGGAGTAAGAGAAAGTTGTGTGAGTGTTTCACAACAGATTTTTTTTTTTAGGTTGTATTACATAATTGTTAACTTATTAAATTTCCTTAAATTTAAAATCCATCTAATTAGTTTCAACAAACTGTTCGAAACATTTTTCCAAATAACTGATTTAAAAAAAAATCTGGTGTGAAACACACACACAACTTTCTCTTACTCCAGTTCTTAAAGTTATAATTGATAAATTTTATGGTTTGTATGGCAAATTTAATGAAATTCGTCGAAAAACTGTCAAGTAAAAGCGCACTTCCGGTTAACTAATTTTCTTGAAACTCGGAATTTCGGCCATCTATTTATTTCTAATTAATTTTTTTTGGATGATAGAATTGTATAATCAACTATGATAGCACTTTAGAGAAAAACATAGCCCCAGCCCTCCCCTAAAAGTGCCCTTAAATGAATTTTCCCAGAGGAATGTTTAAAACAGAAGTTGTAGATCTTTGTATGTTTAGTTTATATTAGGAAGTTTCAAGAAAATCGCGAAAAAGTGAAAAAAAAATCATTTAGTAAAGTGGTTAAGCAAACGCACTTCCGGTTATCCGATTTTTTTTTTAAACTCAGAATTTCAACAACATATTCAATTCTAATTAACATTATTTAGATGATAGAATTGTCTAATAAACTGAAATAGCACTTTAGATGATAACCTAACCCCACCCCTGCCCCAGAAGTGCCCTAAATGAATTTTCCCGGAGAAATGTTTCAAATAAAAGTTGTAGCTGTCAGTATGTGTAGTAGATATACCAAGTTTGAAGAAAATCGTTGGAGCCATTTTTGAGAAAATAGCAAAAACGTAAAAAAAAAAACAACAACAAGTAAAGTGGTACTTCCGGTTGAGGAATTTTGACAGATGACCCCACTGTTGGATCCCATGGTGATAACTAAACGGAATATCAAGTTTGATTTTTCTACGATATTGCGTTTTTTGAGCTATGCTGTTCACATACACAACACACACACATACAGACCATTTGCTAAAAACCACTTTTTTGGACTCAGGGGACCTCAAAAGGATATTTCCGGTGAAAACACAATATCCAAAATTTGACACGATTACAATACTTCCTCTTCTTAGTAGGAGTAAGAGAAAGTAAAAAGTTGTATGATTAGAAGTATCTTTGGAGAATGCAATTTTAACATTTTGTGCAAATTTGATCGCTTCTATCTATCAATCAGAATTAAATGTGTGTTTCACGCTATAATTTTTTTTTTTTTTATTGACGTGTATAAAGTGAACTATTCTGAAGTTGGTTCCTTGCAAACACGTTTAGTGCACCACAATATGTGTATTGTCAGTCTACAACTGTTAGGGATATACGTTAATATGAAGTAGGTGAGAAATAGGGAATAGTGTAAATATATTGAATGTATATCACATAATGTTTTAACTGATTTCACTGATTTGGATTTCACTTCATATATATATATTAGTTAGTTTTTAGTTTGTCTACAAAACTACTTTATACATCCTATTCATTACATAGAATATAAAAAAAAAAACAACAAACAAACTGAATGTAGTTTAGTGACATTTTAAGATTAGTAAGTATATTTTGTAAAGGGGAAATTTGTAACTAAAATAGAACAATGCAGATTGAGTGTATGTCAAGTCAGTACAATGTTAAAAGGAAAGGATCCACCTTTTCTCTTTTACATTGTATGTGTGTATGTGCATGTATGTTTGAGTTCTGCATGTATGTATGTATGTTTAAAATGTGATGTGTTCACTATATTAACTAAGCTAGAGCAAACAACACATTGAGCGGAGTTTATAAAAGTATACGTGAACTAGGACCCAAACAATTTTTGCCTGTGTCTAGAATAATAGACAAAGAGACACATTATATCGAATACAAACAATCTTAAAATTAAAACTAGGTCAAACTAGGTTCCAATGACTAGATCCAAGTGGGTGGGGGAAGATCTGGTATATTTTTGTGTGAAATTGTTTTTCAACGAAAGGCGAAGATTAATAACAAATGATTATTATCGTAAATTGATTGTCAACTTGTTTTCACTAAAATGCATCACATTCAATTATTAATAATAAACAACGATCATAGAAGCGATAATAATATTGAAGGACGCATAAAAAAAAAACATGCAGAACGAAATGTTAATTATGATTCCAAAAAATTTGTCGTTATTACGCCCATTTTTTTTTTTTTTTTTTGTAGTAGTTTCTCTAAATAATTTTCCTAGAAATGTTTATGTATTTCATATTTTCAAGAAGAAAGTATGTGCAATAAATAATAAGGAACAACTGAGAGTTTTGATAGTATTATAAGATTTTAATTTCATTTGTAAGAATAAGAAAATTGCCGTGAAACACTTACGACTTTCTATTATTGCAATTTATATAGATTTAATTTATTTATATGGTTATTACTCAGATATAAATTTCGCATATATAAACAAAATGTATATAAATGCATCCGAAATACAATATACAAATCGCACTTCCGGTCAGCCGCTTTTCTTTAAAATTCAAATCTAACGTATCGTAACAGACTAGATTATGGTAGTATAATTTACAGGTCTGCAAGAGACTCGGTACTCAAAATAATAAATACTATCCATAACGAGGGTTTGCGCATGTCACTCGGAGCTCTGAGAACAAACCCTCAGATAGAAGTATTCTAGCTGAAAGTGGAGAACCAGCACTGCAAGTTAGAAGGGACATCCTGATGTGTAACTATGTGTCAAGGTTGTTGCCGTAAAAAAATCATGTCGCCTACGAAGTCATTTACAATCCTCAATTTGAATATTTATACGCTAGGACAAATACAATCACTTTACCTTTGGGGATACGTTTTAAAAATTTTTGTTTGCTAACAGGCATTTTATGTTATATATTCCCATGCCTGTATGTTCGATCTCTCCAAAAATAGAACCTTAGACACAGAATGCGCTTAAGTTTGACGGCACACTAGGTAAATATATTAAAAGTAAAACTCCGAACTACGTATACAAAAACCTTCTACAAGAGCGACTACTACTTAAATATAAAAATTATATTAAAATATTCACCGACGGGTCAAAGATGGATGAATGGAGTAGGAGCAGCTTTCGTCATGAATGAAAGGCTGTACAACTTCCCATTAACCAATATCTCAAGCATAACTACAGCCGAGTTATTCGCTGTATACAAAGCCCTAGAACACATTCGGAAGTACAATGAACCTAAGAAATATATTATTTGCTCCGATTCAAGGAGCTCACTGGAGATGATAGGCAATCGGGACTCCGATAGTTTGTTGATTTAGTGCATACATACGCTCTTGGAACTAGAAGATAAAGAAGTCTCCTTTATTTGGATTCCCGGTCATGTGGGGATAAGACATAACGAATCTGCCGACAAAGCTGCTAAAGATGCGGCATCAATGTCTTGTAGAGACGAACGTGTCCTTGCAGTCGATTGGAAAGCTTTTCTAAAAAAAAAAACAAAATCTTTCCAACTGGGAAAAGGAATGGCAATCAGTGCAGCTGTCAAATAAACTAAGGAATATCAAGGGTACCACAAAGAAATGGTCAACCTCAAATCGAGAGTCTCGGCGAGAAGAAGTTGTCCTAGCGAGAATGAGACTCGGTCACACCATGTTGACACACAGCCACATATTCCGAAGAGAACCTCAGCCGGTATGCAGCGCTTGCAATACGACATTAACGATCCCGCATATTCTATTGGAATGTTCGAAATATGTAAACGCGAGGGGAAAGGTAAATTTGCCGACCAGTCTTACAGATGTATTAGGAGACAATGAGGGCAATATCAATAAGACTTTCGAATATCTTAGGGAGGTTCATCTATTTCATTTGTTGTGAAACTAGCTGTACATATGTATGTGTTTAGTTGTTAGCTGGTGTCTTGTGTATAGGTATTTATTTTATTAGTGATATAAGGGAGTAGAGGAATATGATTAGACCTAGATTGTGGGTATAAATATGCATACCGGATGAGTCCTTACAAATTAGAAACAGGTGCAAAGGACCATAGCTGTTGTGCACCTTAAAAAAAATCTAGAAAAAAAAATCTAACGTCACCCCTCCCTCCTCCAGAACACCATCCTTTAAATGAATTTCCCCCAAAAAACTGTCACAATCAGGAAAATCGCAGCTCATTTAATATTTTCGAGAAAAACGCTAAAAAAAAAAAATCTGAAAAAATCTATATTTTGTAAAACTACACTTCCGGTGTATCGATTTTCCCACCAAAACCTTATTGTCACATTCACTAGTAGTACTTAAACGAAATATCAATTTTCAGATTCCTAAGTTTTTCCATTATTGAGTGATGCGGACTGGAGTGTCTTTAAACAGTGTTCCGCGAGTCAAAATAAAAATTATAAAGCCACTCACACTAGTAGACTAGTGTTTATTAACTAAAAAAAATATAAAGATACATTTATTCATGTAGAATACCCAGAAGTTTCTCACACAGCTACAAATATTTTAATACAAAAAATCTTTCCCAACGTGTTTGTAGCAACAAAAACTAAAATATAGAAACAAATTAAATGCAGAATATGAAATGCGATTGCAAATAATATCAATACAGAGAGACAGATTTCGACAGTTTGTGTGAAAAAATGAAAGCACCCCATCCGCCAGTCAATAAATATAATGAAGGGAATGGGAAATCTGTATAGCACAAGTTAATTGCTATCAATGAGTAAATTATATTATTTTTATGTTAAAATTTTTTAATAAAAAATACAATAACTTTTCTTTAATTATCCTTGCATAAAGTAACTATAACAGATTCAATTACTTTAAATATTATTTTAAGATTCCTAGCAAGAGGAAGTATTGTAATCATGTCAAATTTTCGATATCGAGTTTTCACCGGAAATATCCGTTTTGAGGTCCCCTGAGTCCAAAAAAGTCGTTTTTAGCAAATGGTCTGCGTGTATGTATGCGAACAGCATAGTTCAAAAAAGGAAAACCCTAGAAAGTTGAAACTTGACATTCCGTTTAAGTATCACCATGGGATCTGACAGTACGTTATTTGTCCAAATTTCTCAATCGGAAGTAACGGCTCAGACGATTTTCTTCAAACTTGGTATATCAACTAAATATACAAAGAGCTACAACTTTTATTTGAAACATTTCTCTGGAAAAATTCATTTAAGGGCACTTCTAAGGGAGGGGGTGGGGTTAGGTTTTCATCTAAAGTGCTATTTCAGTTTATTAGACAATTCTGTCATCTAAATAATTTTTTTAATTAGAATTGAATATGTTGTTGAAATTCCGAGTTTCAAAAAAAATCGGATAACCGGAAGTGCGTTTTCTTGACCCACTTTTTACTAAATGATTTTTTTCACTTTTTCGCAATTTTCTTAAAAATGCCTCCGACGATTTTCTTGAAACTTCTTGTATAAACTAAACATACAAAGATCTATAACTTTTATTTGAAACAATTCTCTGGGAAAATTCATTTAAGGGCACTTTTAAGGGAGGGTTGGGGGTTATGTGTTTCATTAAAATTGCCATCATAGTGATTATAAAATTCTATCATACAAACAAAATTAATTAGAAAATAAATAAATGGCCAAAATTGCCGAGTTTCAAGAAAATTAGTAAACCGGAAGTGCGCTTTTTGTTGAATAGTTTTTTTTTTCCAGTTTTCGACGAATTGCATTAAATTTGGTACACAAACTATAAAATTTGTCAATTATAATTTTGAGAGTGCTAGAGTGTGAGAAAGTTGGGTGAGTGTTTCACACCGGATTTTTTTTTTTTTTTTCTAAGGGTGGGATGGGGTTCCTTGAAAAACCTTATAATTCTAAGGGTATTGTGAGTTGTCAATGTTTGGAGACAAGTCAGTTATGCAATTACTAAGAAAACACATTATCAGATTTAGGGAACCTCCCAAAACATATATTTCCTAAGACAAAATATAATGTCGAAAATTTTGACAAAATAGCAATAATTCTTAGCAGCTTAGTAAGACAAAGTAAAAAGATGTTGCACAAATTATATATGCAAATTATTTTATAATCCCCATACAAAATGATTTTCAAGAAAATTTTTCAATAATCTCATATTTGAGATTATATTTTTTTTTTTTTTTTTATCTTTTTTATTTAGAATTTTACAACTACATGCTCTGCATGTAACAAGTAAAAATGATCAATGTACATATAAAAGAGGCGTGATTGGTGTGAATGATAAGTTATCCAGTGATAACTATCATTAGATGCCCAAGAGGTCGCGGGGCCAACGACGCTTCAGTCGTCTTGGAGGATTACCCGGAAGTGAATTTGAAGAGAGAGCGTGAACTAGAGGATTAGCATGGAGGGAGAGATTACCATGGAATTTGAGATATCTGGATTTTGCTAGGGTGTGAATAAATGGAATCTTCAAGTCAGTATGGATTGTTTTATTTGAGACGTAAAAAGGAGCATCGACGATACGTCGTAGGATCTTGGATTGGAGAGTTTGGAGTCTGTTGAGATTATTTTTCTTTGCAGTCCCATAAAGTTCCAGTCCGTAATTCCAAATTGGTGCGAGGAGAGCGGTATAAAGTCGTATTTTATTTTGTAGAGTCAGTTTAGAGCGTTTGTCAAGAAATCGGCAGAGAAGCCTGAAACGTTGGTTAAAGGAAGTTCGTTTGAGTCTAGTATGGGGGTTCCAAGTCAGACGTTTGTCTAAGTAAAGTCCCAGATAACGAACATGGTCTGCAGGTGGTATAAGAGTATTGTAGAGATTGACTGGAGAGATTACTTTTTTATTTAGAGTGAATACTATAAATTTAGATTTGTTCGTGTTGATTTTTATTTTCCATTTGGTTAGCCAAGTTTCTAATAATTGAAGATGACATTGAAGAATACGTTTGGAAATTACAGGATCTTTGTGACGTGAAAGGATTGCTGTATCATCGGCATAAGTAAAGATGGTCGTATTGGGATGTGTGGGGATATCAGCAGTGTAAATTGAATAAAGTATAGGGGCCAGGATACTGCCTTGTGGCACGCCAGCAAGAATAGGATAAACCGGTGAGGTAGATGATTCTTGAGTAACTTGGAAGAAGCGGTCGGTTAAATATGATTTGAGAATGAGATAGTAAGTATGGGGTAAAATGCCTTTGAGCTTCCATAACAAGCCTTCGTGCCATACACAATCAAACGCCCTTGACACGTCCAAGAATACACCAGCGCAGTATTGCTTCCGCTCGAGGGAAGTAGCGATGACATCTACAACGCGATGTGCTTGTTGAATGGTGGAGTGTCCACTACGGAATCCAAACTGGTGGTGAGGGATAATTTGTAGAGAGTCTAGTAATGGTTGAATGCGTAAAAGAAGTATCTTTTCGAATATTTTTCCTAAAATAGGTAGCAGGCTTATAGGTCGGTAAGAGCTTGGGAGATGTGTAGGTTTGTTTGGTTTCAGAATCATGCGCACGGAAGCAAATTTCCAAAGGATAGGAAAGTATGTAGTTCTAAATATTGCATTGTAGAGAGCAGTTAGATATACGATGGCCTTGCGGGGAAGTTGACGAATAATATTTGAAGTTATTAAATCGTAACCAGGGCTCTTTTTCTTAGGGAGGTTAGTGATGATTTGTGTTACTTCAGAAGGAGTAATGGGTTTAGGAGGAAGTGAAAGAGGTAATGGGATGTCAAGTTCACTGGTGACATTAGAAATGTGTTCTGCATCTTGAATGTCGGAGTTTGGGATAAATACAGTGGTGAGATAGGAAGCTAGAAGATTAGCTTTTTCTGTGTCTGTTTTAGCCCAAGATTATATTTTTTAAAGTATAAAAAAAAAAATGTATTCACTGTTTACTTTTAATTTTTTTTTTTTTTTTTAAGATATTTTACCATGAAAAGAATCTTTGTAATATTAGTTATGCATTTCAATAATTCAGGATCATTTTGGACTTTAATATCACGTCATTTTTTATGAATTTAGAAAAGCTTTCACTTGTTTTTATTTTGATTTATGGATGATAATAATATCCTAGGATCGTCCATTGAATCGCCAGTGAAAAATGTTTATAACGGAAAATTATTAGATACAAGAATTACAAATTGTTGTTTCTACATTATTAAAGTAAATCACAAACAATAAATATGTATAATACTGATGTATTTTAATAATTACTTTAAATTTTTTTGCATTTGTGTTTGTTCATTTTCTTTAATATCAAAATCTCATTTCATAATAATTAATAGAAATAAATTGCCAGCCACATTTTGATACAAGTTAAGAGAAATTTACAATGAATTGTATTAAAACTTATTATAGTCCCACCTGTTTCTTTTAGCCAAAGATTATTTCGTATTATACAATTGTTAATTCAACCTTTTGTTATGAAATGAACAAGTGAATGGTAAATTCAAAGAAATAAAAACAGAAGATATTGAACAATAAAGTGTAACTAGTGAAAAAGTCATAAAAAGACAAAAAAACGTTTTCTATTGTTACAAAGATAGATAACCTGTCCTAGTTGTGGTAAAGTTATCTTTCTGCTTGTCGGTTTGTATGTTTGTACGATAAGCTATTGTACATAATTGTTGTAATTATGGTATGTAGTCAAATGGAAAGTGATTAAGTCTTGGTGAATGTTTTACTTCCGTTAGGCTGGCTCCCTTCCCCGTCTTACTCTTTATGACAGGTATGTTAGTCTGATAATACTATAATGTATGTACGTATATTCCATTTCGTTATTATCAATAATGCTTGGTATTCATATTGTTTGACCCTATTCTGTATATATTTTTTAAATATTTTGTATTACTTGAAAAATAACCGTATACGGTCATAATTAATGTTAAGTATCACTCTTTTGATGTAAGTAGCTCTGGGCGGATTTCCCGATAGAGGATTCAACAGGACAACAGGAGTAAAACTGATTGCTACAATTAGTAGGGACTGGAAGTATGAATATTCGAAGGCGAAGGAAACAATGATGAACTGATCACACTTCCCAATACACAAAAATAAATATAAAACCGCCAGAGGATGACGAAGGAGGCTAGCCTTAGAATGAGTAGGGAGGGTATAGGAAAGGAAGAGTGCACTGGCACTAGGAAGTGGAAATCCTGGTCAGAAAAGCTCCCGTTCTGAAAATCCTCTAGGAATGGGATTATTAAGAATATATCTAATTAAAATTTCTCTAAGAATCTGCTCTGGAAGAAGATGCCATTCCAGTTGTACACGGATGAATTCGAGGAACCTAAGAAGAATGGAAGCAGAGTTTGGGCTTAGAATGAGTTAGATCCTCGCACTCAATGGATTACGAGATTCCCAACAACTTCCAGATCAACCACGAATGGAATTTTCGGGATCAAGAAATTGTGAGCAATCAGAATCACGAACCAGGAGGCCAGCAAAGAAACTAGTTCATATGTTATTATTTAAAAAAAAAAAAAAATGGGAATGTTACTTAATTAATGAAACTTAATACTCCCGGAAAAATAATAAGTAATTATAGGTCGACCTAAATTTCTTGAATCACGGCAACTGAAGAAAGGTTTTGGTGGAATGAATAAGAAATTTGTCAAATATCCACACAATGTTTTTCATCGTAATTTAGAAGAATTTAGATTTTCAATAACAAAGTCTTTAAAAAAATATTTATAAAATAAAGTAAAGAAGTAACTATAAATACTAACCGCCCGCCGAATACTAAGTAAATAAGCAACTTACTAGATCTTATCATATATAACGTCTTTGCTTTGACTGTACACCGCTTTCGTGGATCAATATTTTTTGATCGATCTAAACCTTCTAAATGCCTATAATTTTTAATTTGAAAATCGATAAAAGACTAAAATAAGCAAAAATGTTCTTCAATCTCTAGCTTTAAATAGTTACAAATTGTGTGCAATAGTTATAAATTGTTGTATATCATTTATGAAATGCTTTTTGAAAATTAAAATTGATAATGCCCACACTATTTCATTACAAATAATAGAAACCTAATAATATCCACAAATAAACCTACCTTTGTTATTTCATTTGAATAGGGGCAAATATTATTATTGTTATTATTATTATTATTAATGGGATGACAATAAAAAAAAATAAAATAAAATAAATTGCCTGTCTATGGGTGACACAATATTGAGGGCACAGTTGGAAAGAAGTAAAAGTGCGCTGTGTAGGTAGAAATTACCATGCACTGTGCCACTAATTGCATTCTATTATGTAATGATCTCCTTTCTATACGGTTCACCAGAGATCAGCCGATCTCTCACCGCCTCGCTTTGATCCATTTATTTCAACACTCTTTTCAATACTAATTATACAGTTAATTTCTTCAGTTTGCTCTTGTTTAATTAAAAAAAAAAAAAAGCGTAAAAATGGTCTTTAGTTTGTGAAATAAACAAAACTATACACATTGAATGAAATAATTAAAAAAAACAAAAAAAAACTTTAAACTGAATTAAATTGTATACTTTTAAAATTATCTATATATTCTAATAAATTAATTAAATTTGATACGTTTATTATAATTTAATTGATATTTTAAATTTTATATCTCATCCCACTCTGTAAGTAGCCAACAGAAAGAAAAGATATTTTAAAATAAGTGATTTCAGCCAATCCAGAGTTTCCTTTTTAAGCAGGCATGTAGGTAGGATGGATATAAGAGTACATTTATATGTGAATACATAAAATGTTTATTTATAAACATTAATATTTATATACTTATTTTAAACTATGTATTTTTAGATTCTTTTAAGCTGTCCAATAGGAAAGAATAGACTAGTGTTTCTATTTATTGATTGATTCGACTAGTTTACTAAAGTTGATTTTTAATTTGTGGGAAAGAAAGTATTTTCATTTAATTAATTTTTTTTTTTTTTTAAATTTTACTGCCAATTTTTATTGAACCAATATAATTAATAGGTATTTACTTAACGTTGCCTCTTAGAAACCTTTTTAAGAGAATTTATTACGTAATTTCTATATTCAATAAAATCAATTTAAAAATACAATTTAAAAAATACCTCAGTTTATTATTTTTGAGAACTAAGGTACTTCAGAATTACTATAGCAGCATTCCTAGGTAAACTGCAGAATTACAGTTTGATACTTAAGAATTTATTGAGAAGCAATTAAGTTAGATAAGATAAATAAAGCAATTAGTAAATTTCTTCCTTGTTTAGCTGCAATATATCGCTCGTTCACGAAAGTTGTTTAAAAAAAAACAGCTCTTGATGATTTTTTTGTATTACAGAACCAGAACTAATGCAACCTGTTCTAATATTCATATTATTTAATCACTAAGTGATGACTAACACTTAGCTTTTCTTCAATTATATCTCTCTGTAGTTTCCAATCGTTAAAATTTCAAATCGAGAATTCTTATTCCAATTGTCGATTTTTTTAAAACTAAGAATTCTTACATATAAATAAATATGGGCGAAGCCAAGTGACAGAGCATTTGAGGGCTGCTGCCTCACCCCTAGAGCTATAATAATAAAAATATATAATGAAATATAGTAAGTAACGGCCAGTTTATAAAAAATTCGTTCACCGAAGTTAAAATTTTTATTGCAGTTAATTAAGGCATCTAAGTTAATTAGAATAATAATAAAGTGATATTTCACAAATTATCGTTTATAAAAGTAACAGATTTTTAAGAAATAACAAACAAATATGAGATAAGATTTGTAAACTTCTTGGTTAATCTTTATGTTCTCATACTTATCAGTTGCTGATTCATTCATTCAGGGTTCTCGATTCCCGTGAGAATGAAGACGGTGTTGACCCAGATCGTGAGAAAAAAGTGGGTAAATAACCTTGTTACAGTTAGTAGAGCGAACCTTGGTAGCGAAGGCCAGATCTAAACGACGATGGAAATCTCGGCGTGCTTCTCAGAGGTCCCCAAATAGAAATCACCCGTCCGATAAGCCTTGGCCCTCCACGGGCTGGCTTAAGTTTATTCAATTTTTTGCAAAGAAAATTATGGTTGGAAGGAATCAAAGAAAAAGAAAAATTTCTTAACAGGGAAGGGAATAGCTAGGTTGGTTAGCGTACTGGAGTCCCATGCTGGAGGACCTGGGTTCGAGTCCAGCTTGCTACCCTTAGATTTTTCTGTTCCTAGGAGCCTCTACAGCTCACTGTCCGGTGATGGACAGTGTTGTCTGTAACTAGAGAACACTCCCGGAGGCCAGCAGTGCAGTGAGAAGGCTCCTGGCACCAATGACCATAGATGTTGACGCGCCTTAAATTAAAAAAAAAGAAAGAATACTTAAACTTCCAAAAAGTTAATTAGTAATTTTTTCAATGAATTTCATCTCATCTGAATCCGAATTTAGAAAATATAGTCTATTACTTTATGCGTGTGTGAGAACCATTGACCTGACAGTTGCACATTCTACCCCACTCCCTGTTATAGATCTTAACGCAAGTTCGCAAGTCTAGACAATGTACTAAATTGGAAATTTTTGAGAAAAGTTTTCATAATTAGAGTTTTAAATTTTTATACTGAAAGTTGTAAATTCTGTTTGTATGGGATAATAAATACTACTACAAAGGCGAGTAGCTCCTGGTAGAAAACAGTGGAGAAAACCATAGCAAATTTATATAGCTATTATTAATGTATGAATTCAAAGATTTTAAAAGAAGCTTGCATCGTCCGAAAAACTGCAAACATAGAGAAAATAATCTGTCAAGAAAACCTTACATAAACTGCAATTTTCGAATGCCAATTGATCAAGTCTGATTTTGCATTTTAGTGAAAAAAAAAAAAACAAAAACAAATTTATTACTTCTATATAAAAAAAAAAATCTGGTGTGAAACAATCACACAACTTTCTCTTACTCCAGCTCTCAAAATTATAACTGACAAACTTTATAGTCTGGTACCAAATTTAATGAAATTCGTCGAAAACTGGAAAAAAACTGTCCAGTAAAATCACACTTCTGGTTTACTAATTTTCTTGAAACTTGGAATTTTTGGCCATCTATTTATTTCTGATTAATTTTTGTTTGGATGATAGAATTCTCTTATGATAGCACTTAAGAGAAAAACATAACCCTATCATCCCCTCCTCCAAAAGTTCCCTTAAATGAATTTTCCCAGAGAAATGTTTCAAATAAAAGTTGTAGATCTTTGTATGTTTAGTTTATATAGGAAGTTTCAAGAAAATCGTCAGAGACGTTTTTGAGAAAATCGCGAAAATGTGAAAAAAATCATTTAGTAAAGTGGTAATGTAAACGTACTTCCGGTTATCCAATTTTTTCAAACTCGGAATTTCAACAACATATCCAATTCTATTTAATATTATTTAGATGACAGAACTGTCTAACAAACTGAAATAGCACTTTAGATGAAAAGCTAACCTCTCACCCCTCCCCCATAACTGCCCTTAAATGAATTTTTCCAGAGAAACATTTCAAATAAAAGTTTATAGCTCTTTGTATGTGTAGTTATATACCATATTTGAAGAAAATCGTCGGAGCCATTTTTGAGAAAAATGCAAAAAAGTAAAAAAAAAAAAACAAACAAGTAAAGTGGTACTTCCGGTTGAGGAATTTTGTCAGATAACCCACTGTCAGATGCCATGGTGATATCTAAACGGAATATCAATTCCAACATTCTACGGTAGTTCGTTTTTGAGCTGTGCTGTTCACATACATGCACACACACACACACACAGACCATTTGCTAAAAACCACTTTTTTGGATTCAGGGGACCTCAAAACGGATATTTCCGGTGAAAACTCGGTATAGAAAATTTGACACGATTACAATACTTCCTCTTACTAGGAGAAAGAGAAACAAAAAATATTTTCAGATTGATATAATCATTAAATTGGTATTTCAGATAGAAGGATCTTTTGAAACTTAAAATTGGTGATGCCCAAAGAGAATGTCTTGTTTGAACTTTGAACTCGTTCAATTCAGAATTTTGCAAACACAAATACAACATTTAGACATTTTAAATCTTTTTAAAATTTCAATACTGTACTATAGGTGTTCCATAGAATTCCTTAGAAATCTCAAAAATTTAATTTTGCTGAAAAATTTTTCAAACACAAGTAATAGAACTTGTAGAAGTGATACAAAACCGTTCGAACCGTTTTTGAAAAATTGAAAACCAAATTAGTACATCCGTTTGAAGGATTTTGTCCGGTTTTTATGTCAGAGCTGATATTGTTATATGGGCGAATTATCACAGTCTTACCTTTCTGGCAATTTTTCGTTTTTAAGATATACTGTTCCTTGCACACTCACTTACACACATACACAAACCATTCACAACTCAGGAGACCTGAGTAATATGTAAATCAATTTCATGAATTCGATACGATCACAATACTAACTCTTCTTACGGTTAGAGAGAAAGAATCAGGTTTTCAATTGAATAAATAATTTTTTTAAATGATTATTTCAAAAATTTCTTATGGTTTAACGTATTGTTATAATTATTTGCCTAACCGGAATTATTCTTTAAGCATAAGATAGAATAGATTTAGGATAGTTAGAACAGAGATAGAAATAATGTTAGATAAATAAATTCTAGGTGTAACATAGCTGTAAAAGATAAGATTAGGTTTAGGGATAGGTTAGTTCAAGAAAAAGAAAAAATTTTAATTCAATTATGAATAGGAAATTAGATTTATTGACTGAATATTTTCCAAAAACTCTTGTATTTTTGTGAACTAATTACGTAATAATATATTGAAGATAATACGTTACATTTTTTTTTTTTTCAGAAATATTAAAAAAGAAATTAAAGTGACATAAAACAGTTACATAATATATAACAAGTCGGCGATGATGATGATTGAAATAAATAAAAAAAGTCAGCATGAAGAAGGAACGTGAAGAGACAAAACAGTTCTGACAAAGAAGAAGATCTGCTCTATTTACTATACACTCAACTTGTGAAACAATGATCAGTCAGATATGGTCTAATGAACCACTTTTTGCAAACAATTCATTTTTTTTTTTTTTTTTATTTTCTTTTCGATCGTAAATAAAAAGATAACAAAATAGAATAATTAGAATATTGTATATATAACATCGTGTCTATTTTTGTTTGTTTTTTTCCAAAGAAGCAAGTTAAAATATAATATGATTTTTTGAGACTTACAGCCAAAAACTTAAGAAGCAGGAAAATATTAATACAGTAAAAATAATAATGAAGTAATTCTAAATTTATGATAGGGTGAAAATAATCTGACTTAAAATAATAAATCTGATACATCTTACACATAGTCAAATGAGAAAAAAGTATAAGTCTGATCGGAGAGATTGGTGAAGTGAAATCTCTCTCTGGTTCCAATAAAACAAGGTAGTGCGAACTTGGCAACTTTTTGCAATGGAGTTTTCATTGCATCTGAATTGCAAGTTTTGTGGCTAAAACAATGAAAAAATGAAAAATCGCAGGAAGTCCAAACTTGGTATTCCGTTTAGTACCACCTCCGCATCATAAAGTTTCGGTTAAAATCCACCATTCGGCTGGAACATTTCTTTCTTTAGCTTCTTATACTATCTATCTATACATATAAATGCTCAGGAAAATTGATTTTTTTGAGGGTTCTAGGGGGGAGCAACCTTAAGCATTCCTATAAAGTGCGTCCTCACTAAAATACAAGGTGCTATCACTCGGAAAATAGCAAAATAATCAAAAGTATTGCTATAATTCAAATTTGAAGAAAATTGATTAACAGAATAATGTTCAGCTTTATAGAATTAGGTTTTTAAGTTTTTTGGAAGTTTCACGGAAGTGGCTCTAACCATTTTCCATGAACAAGGAATAGTAACAGCACAAATATACATCCATCACTTTCGTTCGAAACATTTTGCTGGTGGAGTATCTGAAAGAGATTTGTGACATGAGATTTCAGTATCATTCAAGTTTGGTGAAAGCGCTATCTTCTGGGTCATAGTTGAATCATATTCAACTTAACTATCTAATAGAGAACCAACATATAACCCACCCACCGATACTTTTGTTAAGACAACTTTGTGTGCAAAGAAAATTTTCAATTTACCAATTAATATTTACACTAAGAGAAGTTTGCGAGTGTTTCACATCAGTTTCTTTTTTTTTTAAGGATATAAAATACAGAATTTTAATAGAAAATAAAATGGTATTTTTTTTAACATACACTTTTGGGACAGTCCCGGAGCTCTATGTTCACACCCAAACACAGTTCATATAGAGACAAGCACTATAATACAAGAACAAGAAGCAATTATACCCCATACGGAAAATAAATTACATTCAACCCGCACAAGCATCCACCCAGAACTAACAAGAGAGGCAGAAACAAGTAAAAAACCTAATCCTAAACAAGAAAAGCACTATGCACATCCAAACGATTCAAACTCTAATCAAAAGTCGCGCATCCCCCTCCCAAATTTATCAAGCAAGCCCCAAACCCCAAGACCGCTAACGAACTAAAGCCTTTTCTGCGAAGTCCCTAAAAGCATCCGTTAGGTAGAGCAGTTTTTCAAGAGGAGTGAAAATGTACCATATCCCAGTTCTACGTAGAATCCATGTAGAATTGAATGATAAATATTGTCACGAGCAAATGTCTGGCTGTATTGCAAGGAGAAGCTAGTGACCCCCCAAATAATAATCATAATTAATAATTTAAAAAAATTACACCATAAAAATAATACATCTTTCGCTAAATACATTTTATTTCATCCTCTATGGACCTCAAATCATATATTTTTCCTGAAAAAAAGAAAAGAAGCAATTTCGAACATTTGATAGATCGCAATAACACTCCATTTACAGCAATAAAAGAAAGTAACAATTAAACAACTTAAGAAGTTCCTGAGATAGTAACAAACAAAGCAATAACCATCGAGCAATAACAAACAAAGGAATGGTTAGCCTGTTAAATTAACATTAAGTCATCAACAATAATATAATAATAAACCAATTTATGAACTAATAATTCAAACTATCATAGTTATATAAACCAAACAAAAAACCACCTGTCCACTACTGTCAATGAAATTCATTGACTTCGTCCTAACAGCAATACATATAAGGATCTGCAATAGAATTTATTGACCTCCTACATGATACTATAAATTTCTTGTTTCTCTCAGGCCGACAATAATAAAACACTATCATGAAACAATTAACATTCAATAAAGTTATAAAAAACAAAAGGTTCACTAATCATTTTATAAGGTTAATCTTGACAATAATACATAATTATTTGTTTACTAATAAATATGCAAAAGTCAAACAAAAATTGTTCTTTTCATAAAGCTATAAATCTCTTTGTAAAAAAAAAAAAATCAATGATTGTCCCTGAAATAATAAGAAATTTCTCATAAACAGAATAATTATTAAAAAATAATAAATAATAATTTAAATTATACTTGATAGAAAAATAAGTTGTAAATATTAATTTTTTAATATAACTGTTAGGAGTTACATTTTATGTAAACCTTGTATAGTACATTTGTTATAATATATGATTTGTTAACTACTTCCCGTTACATACCAGTTTGGAAACTAGTATCTGTATATTTGTTTAAGGCTATTATCATTATTTAGCGGAGCCTGAGTAAGCAAATGTTTCATAAACGAATTATCCGTTACAATAAATATTTTCCTTAAGATTGTAATTATACTATAAAATATTTTCCACACATATAGTTTTTCTAAATATGGAAAGAAAATTCTTTTAATACGAATATTTTTAAATAAACTGTGTTTTAAATAAACATCTTAAGCTGCTACTATTGTCCAACATGTATAATTAATGAATATGTATGTGGATGGGTCTGCAATGCTGAATAACATGTGGTATTTTATCCGTCATAGCATGCATATTTATTTTGTCCTGACCGGTTCGGATTTTCATTCATCGTCAAAGTAAATCTATCCCTTTTGTGCAGAGAGTTCATAAAATAGATAAATTTACTCTACGAAAGATGAAAATCCGAAACTGGTCAGGTACGACGGAAATATGCATGCTACGACGGATAAAATACAAGGTGTATAATTAATACTTATCCAGTTTCTCTACCTTGATATAAGGTAGCAGTCTGCAGCATAAGGTAATGAGGTATTGACTAAGAAAGAAGCTCTCCACTTTTAGTTGCCAGATACACTACAGTGTCATACAAAAATTAGTTGTTATGTTGATATCTGAAAAGTATTGGAAAGAAGCGGCATTTCGAGTTATTTATAGAGAGAAACTCAATTACATCGCAATGAACCGAGTTGTCCTTTAAAATATATTAAGATGGAATGAATATAAGAGGAACATAAAACAAGAACAAAACAGAGACTTAAAATAATTCTAACTATGTAATAAAAAAAAGTAAAATAAAATAAATCATTCAACCATTTTGTACCATCATAAACAATACAAATTGCACAATCATTAAGTAAAGATAAATGCATGCCTGAATAATGATTTTAAATAAATGAAACACCTGATAAGAAAGTCAAAGTGCAATATTTGTATTTATAAAATAATTTTATAATGAACAACAAAACAGTAAAGTTCACAAGTTGGGTGTGACTATAAGAAAGAAAGAGTATAAGAGCTGAATGATATCTCAAAACAATAGAACTTAATAGTACTCAATTATAATGTAGGCGCCACTATAAGAAAACTATTATTGTCACCATGAAATTCCAAAATATGAATCACGAATTCTTCAACTATGCTTAATAATATTTGCTACAAAATATTTACACATTTGGAAAAAATATTGGTTAATTTATTGATATTAGAATAACGTTTTTATTCTTTAAAAAAACAATTGCTGTATTATAAATAGTTTACTACATTCTTCTTTAAAAGTATGTGTAGTGTGCTTATTGTCATTATATTAAAAAGAAAATGAGAGAGAGAATTTTAATAGAACCAAGTTCTAGATTTTTAGAGCAGAAACAAAGGCTCTATGTGGCAACTTGGAATATGATGAGAATAGGAGAGTTTACAGGTACGTCTATATACGCCATGTCTTTGCAGTTATTGTCACAGATTGCAAGCCGGTAGAAAGATGCCCATTATGGTCCCATTATTAGCGATAGGAATGAAGAAGCTATTGACAACAGAGGACTATTGTACCGGCAAACAGAAAAAAATGAGAAACTAAAAGATTCATAAAGTTAAGCTAATAGAAAATATTAATAGAAGTAGTAAAAAGTTAAAAGCCAGACATTTATTCCAACTGAAATATCCGATAATCTTTTAGTGCCTAACCAAGTGCATTCTAGAATATTCTAAAACGGTCTGGTATCCAGCCATTATTCACCACCTATAAAAGTACCTCCACAGCAGCAACAATAATTTGCGTTTTCTGCGTTCTTCTTTGTAAATATAAATAATACAATATATTATCGTTACAATGTTATAAGGGTAAATAAATATAAAGATTCTTCAGTTTATAAAACTCCAGTATAACATTAATCAGTAAATTAAGTGAATAATTCAAAGAAGAGAGATCGTCGTCAGATGATTTGTGCTTCTAACGAATTGTTGTACTGGCATACATTTTTGAAAAATCATTAAGAGAAAAAGAAAATATCTTTATTTGTCCAGCAAGTATTTGTTTTTCTTTTTTCTTTCAAAAATAATGAATAGGTTCATAGAACTTCTATCTAATAGGAAATTTATTCTTCAGAATTTTTCAGATTATTTCAGAAAATTTCTGTAATAAGGTTTCAACAAACTTATAAATTTAAGGTATTTAGTGGAGGTTTAAGCTCCATTAGAGTCATGCATACTGTATTTTGCGCGGTGCTTCCAAGCACTTTTTTTTTTAATTTAAGGCGCTTCAACATCTATGGTCATTAGCGCCCGGAGCCTTCTCGTACACTGCCGGTCTCCGAACAGTGTTCTCTCGCTACAGACAACCCTGTCCATCACCGAACAGTGAGCTGTAGAGGCTCCTAGGAAGAAAAAATCTAAGGGTAGCACTGGACTCGAACCCGGGACCTCCACGTGGGAGTCCAACGCGCTAACCACTTAGCTAATCCCTCCCATTTTTTCTTTCTCTTATTTATTTTTAAGTTCAAAAAGATCATATGATGGCTTACTTTCGTTACCAAGGAACAATTGAATAAATATTACTGAAAAAAAGTTCTTATTGAACGCCATCATCAAATTGCAGCCGCAAATATTTTAAGAAACTATAAATATTTACATAAATAATTATACTATTAGCGAATGAGAAAAATTACTTATTTAGATTCGGCAGAATAATTTTTTAATACAAAATTTGAAGAAGTTAGTAAATATAGTCATTTATTTAAAAAAAAATTATTTTAGTTAGAATGCCAAAGGAATATTGAGCGAGGCACTGAATTTTTACATAGCCTAGGGTGATTATCCGTCCCGAATTTTCCGGTAATGTCCCATATTCTAGCATTGTAACTCGCATTAGAAGGTGAACCTGAAAATGTCTTGGATTTTCCAATTCGTTCGCTTACTTGAATGCTTATAATTATTTTGAGTGTAAATCATGTGAAGATTAAAAAAAAAAACAAATCCACTCTACTGATGAATATTTAATAAAAGAATGTAATTAGTGCAAATGAGTAAATATTGCTTTCATATTATGATTATTTATAAATAAATCTTTAGCTTCTTCTAAAACTTTGGACCAATTCATTTTTAACAAATAACAAATAGAAATGGATAATTCATGTTATATGTTGACGTTTTTTAATGGCTAAACATACAATTTCTTTTTCCATGCAAAAAATAAAAGAAAAAAAAAAGGGTACTCACTTCTGAAGGGTTGTTGGTGGACAATGCGGTGGAAGACTGGGAGGTGGTTTATTAGGATGATCAGCTGTTGGTGATTGTTTCATTGCTAGTTCACAGTGTTGCTGTTTGGTCAACAGCTCAGCATGTTGTTTACCCAAGAGATCACTATGTTTGCCAAGTATTTCTGGATGTTGTTTACCAATCATTGGTTCAGCATGATGGATCCCAGTTGAATATGACACTCTTCTAACCACATCGCTAGGAGTTCGTACAAGATTTGCCTTCCTTGATGGTGGTGAAATCTTTCCATTATGTACAGCGTTTGCTATTTTACCATTAACCAATAGATTATGCGTTGTAGTTGTAAAACGTAATGATTGCCTTTCTGGAGAATTCTTTACTAGATCTCCTTGTTGTAATCCTGCACGTAGAAAATTTTCTCTTAAATTTTTATAATTTACTTTACTATCAATTCCATTGCTCATTTGTGTTGTATATTTTTTGTGTGTAGGTGTTTGTGGTCCTGGTTTATTGACTTCATTATTTGTTTCTACAATTGATAAATTACTGTCCAATGATCTTGGCTGTTCACCATGGTGTGGTCGTTTACCTTTATTCGGAAGTGGAGGAGATAGAAGTCCAGCACGCAACTGTGCATCTAATGACAATTTCTTTTCAGTACTATATCTTCTCATATCAATATATGCTTTCTTGTCCCATATTTCTGTTAATGGATCGCAGTAGTTGGACTGCATAGTCTCTATTCTGTTCTCTACATACCTAGGAAACAAACAAATATAAATATTAGATTAATAAACAAAATTGGCGCAATGTTTCTTTTATTTAATCCTAGACTGTTCTAATTAACTAACATACCAGCATGCAAGTAAATATAAAATGTAAAATAACGCTTTTTTTCCCCAGTGTGCTTTTAGTCGAAAACATAAATGCTAATATCAAAATTTATTGAGCGAATTAGTAGGCAATAAAAATGAGTTAATTAATTATCAGTAAGCATTAATAACTTAAGAGTATTCATTTTGGATAAGCCCATATATAACAAAACACTAAGTGACTGGGATGAAAACATCAGCAGTTATGTTCCGTTCATGAAGGAATCAACTAGAATATGAAGAACTTCAAATTTTCAGTATCTTTCATCAAAGCAGCACTTACTTGAACCACAAAGTGTTAACAAAAACACTATAGCCTTAAAACTGATCTAAATAAAAAGTTTCCTTCCATCAGAAAGTTGAAGTGTTCTTCATTAACATTTATACACATTAAAAATATTAATCTCTGGAAATCGTACTAGAATTTGGGTTCGTTAAAAAAAAAATTAAGCTTTAGTCGTTTCCATTATTTTCTTTAGTTATTATGAGGGCTTCATGTAAACTATTTTTTATTTTAATATTACACCGAATTTATGAATTTAAAAAATATAACTGACTGTCCGAAAAGAACAAAAATAGAATAAAAAAATATACATAAACATATGTATTAACTGAAACTGTTACTAAATGCATTTTGAGAGACTAGGTTAGCTGATTGCTTATTATGAATTTATTCCTTATTACCGTTCAAATAAACAATCAACAAGGTAGGTCTCTCAAAAAAACATTTAGTATTTGTTATTGAATAGTTATTTAATAGTTGTTGTGGTTGGGTCCGCAGAGCTGAAAAGCATCAGAGATATTTTCCGTGATAGCCTGCTTCTTTTCGTGGTCATCGACCAATTCGGACGTTCGCCCATCATCAGGATGTTTTGTCAAAACAGTGTGATAACATAGTCCTTGCACAGAGCAAATTAAAGTGTAAAGAGTGTACAAACTAAATTGGCTCTGTGCAAGTTAATGTTATCATACTGTTTTGGCAAAACATCATAATGATGGGGGATTGCCCGGAACCGGTTGATGATCATGAAAAGAAGCAGGCTATCACGGAAAATATCTCTGAGTTATTGTAATAGTTTCAGATTTTATGTTTATTTATATTTTTTTTTTATCATATTTTTGTGGTTTTTTGGACAGTCAATTCTGTTTTTTTAAATTAATAATTCATAAAGTCGGGGTAATATTAAAATAAAATAGTTTAGAATGAAGCCCTGATGAGGACTAAATAAAATAGTTGAAACATAGGGAGTACGTGTGTATGTGGCACTGGTAAACAAAGTAACTTAAAAACGTAAAATTGTTAATCTGAACCATATTCAGTGGTTTCGAATCCATTCAAAAGGCTTTTCTCCAAATTGTTGCACTTCACCAAATTCTCAAATTTCCAATACCATTTAAATTGGTCTTGCGTTGCTCGAATATCAAGCATATCTCCGCCAGTTTATGTAATTCTTCTGAGATCACATGGGAATCTAGAAATCGTACGATTCTAGATACATAAAGACTGTACGCATCATTACAGACAAAGTATAATGCATACTGCCGCTACAATTCGGATTTTTAATTAACCACTAGTAAAGTGTATATATTTTTTTGGGGTTATATATGTTACCAGCAAAGTATGAAATTTAGGCATTTCATATAGTACTACGCGTGGTTTATACTCAGACACAAGATTATATTTATGATTTTTGTGTATTTCAAAAATGTTCTTTTAAATATTCTTATTATTCATTTGTTAACTTGAGGAATTTCTATTGTAGTGTTTCGGTATAATAAATCATTGTATTCCAAATGGTGTTTCAATAGTTCTGGTACTTTAAGTAAAATAATTTAACTTTTAAATGATTACCATTAAAATATATTTTGAAATCGGGATCTAATAAAATAAATGGGGGCTCGTTCGGGATGAATTTCATACTTTGCCGGTAACACATATAAAATGCTGATTCAGAGAATGTATGATTGCACCACCGGGAGGGAGTAACGGATAATTAAACACTAAATAAAATGTCCGATTTTATGGAAATTTATACTAGAAAGAAAGTTGGCGTAAGAGGAAGAAAGAATAAAGCCACCGAAAATAGTTTCAGACAAACATGTGTTTTTGTACCAGATTGCATCAGATTTATTTTGTTTTATCACACAGTAACGAAAAAGTCATCAAATTTAGGGAATATAAAAGTTTTAAAATTGATAGAAAGGCAAAGGATGTTGCAGCAAAAACGTTTAACACAAAAGCGTTTAACTCCTAATGAGAATTAAGTATTAATTGTGACTGGAGATTGTAAATGAATTTGTCATACAATAAATATTTGTCTGTTATAATATTTGAAATACACCCTAAGCTTAGCAATGCAATTGGAATTTGTCATGTTTTATACATAACAGTCCAAACTACAAGAATATGTAACATTGCTTATGATAATAAGCTGCATTTGAAATGCGGAGACCGTGTTAAATAAATCTTGAATTAAAGTAGATAAAGCATTATAAAGCTTATAAAGCATTCATAATCATGAATTAATTAAATTTTCTTTAGAAAAGTTTATATAAACTATAATGCATAAATAAGCTCAAGATACCTCAGCCAAATCAGCCAAAATGAATAAGTAAAAGAATTTATAACGTGCATAATTATAAAATTGAAAACATACCTTTCGTTGAATTTATCAATATAAGAAGAAAAGCCATTCTTGGCAGGATGTTCATGAGAATTGTTTCTTCTGAGTTCTGAACCATTTTCATAATGTACATCATGCCGGGTACTTTCATGTGATTTGGAATGCATTAGAATTGGCGGCGGTGGTCTTGTTGTAGTTGGATCTGTTCTAGTTAGATTATCTAAACTCATTGATGCATTCATTGCCACTCTTTCTCGTTCATATCTTGCTTGTGTGGTTATTCTCGTACGTTCTTTATATGGTGGAATATTGGGTGAAGGTTGTAGTTGATCCTCAGTTGGAGGAGGTGGTAGAGGTTCATCCGAATAGAATACTTCTTCTTCAGACAGTGGAGGCGGCGATGGTGGCGGGAGATCAGGACTGAGCGCACGCGGAGGGGGCGGAGGATATGCAGCCCTTAAATGTGGTTTCTTGGGTGGTCGAGCTGGCACCCAATCATCTACTGAGATCGATGGGCCGATTATCATTGGACCAAGTGCTGCTGTGGACAGTGAACTACAGCTCGAACTGCAAACAATTAATCTATCAAACAATCATTCAGTCTAAACACTTAGCGATCAAATAATTTAATAATTTATTAAATACATAAATTTTCTACAGGGACTTACAAAATATTTGATATTTCTAAAACTAGGCTGTAACTTTTGTCACATAATTCTGTTATAGACCAAATCCTTAATTGTTAAAATTATAGTCCACTAATAAATTCAAATGAAGTAGATCTTTCAAATTAAAGAATATAAATATTTTAATAGGCATATTTTAGTGAAATATGTAGAAATGAGTTTACGAAGTTATTTACAGAATTTTAATCCATACTGTACTTATATCTTGGTCTCCCAAAAGTACTTACTGTCTTTTATTTTAATAATAAGCAATAAAGTGATTTAAATTTGTGCTATGTACAATTTAATCTACAGTAACATTCAAATCTGTGCAAGCTGTAATTAATGAGTTACCAAAAATGTTTACAAGTGTTAGAAACAGCCTGACAATTTACGCAATGGGCATTATAAGGGCATTCAGTTTAAAATTGGGCGAAGCTTTTTCGTTTCATCATAAAATGGAATTATTTTCAAAAAAGAAACTATTCTGTCTCAAATATTGTACCCTTTTAAACGCGGCCAATCAATCAACGTGAGTTTAGTCCTTAAATGGAGAGTTGTAATCTTTTTTTTTATATCATACTTATAAATATTCAGCTTTGAATAAGGGCAAATTGAATTATCCTCATAAGGACGTTTCTTATACAAAAAAATTATATTTCATCAGAGATATTTACTGTGTGATAGCCTGCTTCATTTTGTAGGTCACCGACCAATTTCGGGTGGAGTTTGCACATCATCAGGATATGTTGATAAAACAGTACAATAATACAGATATTTGCACAGAGCCAAATCAGTTTATATACTTTTTGTTTAGATGATGGGTGAAGGCAGGCTATCAAGGTAAATATTTTTGATGATTTCCAGTTCTGCGGACCCGACCACTACAAATTATATTTCCCTAAGGCAAAGGTTCTCAAGTGAGTTTGTGAAACTATTTTGAAAAACTTCCTAATCTTTCTATATTGACTTCAAATTTTTAGTCTGTCAAATGCAAAACATTCTCCATCATTATTTATTCGAAACTTTGGAGATTTTAAGAAATCTAATGTAGACACAATATTATACATATTATTTAAACTTGTACTGTGAGATTTGGTGAAAACTGAATTTCAATTCATGAATAAAATTACGTCCAACAACTTCACTGGCACTGAGAGAACTAAAGCGCAACCTCTGAATTTCAATATTCCATGCCAGAAAAGTAATCAAGTCCTCTGCCGCAAGTATATATTTGTACGCCAAGACTCAATTTAATCACACCTATAGTGTGTCTCGGTTAATAAATTATTGTCGAAAAATGTCTATTTTGATGTGAATTAATATAACATTTTTCATTCCCAATCTTTGTGAACCTCTACACACATTTAGTGTTTTGAGACTGTCACACAGTTTCTGAGAATCTGTTGATAAATCTCCTTTTAATTCTTGGGTTATTTTTCTCGCATAATAAGTAACTGGCTTTTGTTTCCTCCGAAATTTCATTCATCAAATGAATTTTCATTTTTATTTCAAAGATAATTTTCAAATTTTCTTGATTATCACTTGGTTTCTAATTTTTTTCGCAATATTATTACATTACAAAAGATGTTTCTATTTGAACAATGCCATTCCATTATTAATATCTCACTATTTTTTTTTTTTGTGGATTTGTATCAGCTTAAAAAAAATTTGTCAAAGTAAGTAAGAATAAAGTAAAAAAAAAATCATGCAATAATGCAAATCCGCAAAATTGTTTAAAAGTGCTAATAAAATATTCAGCAGCGAAAAAGGTGCATTTGGTGCTTTCATGCAAAAATATAACAACCGCCAATGTGAAAAAAAAACAGTGAAAAAACAGAGATGAGAACCTCTACCAAAAGGAAATTCGATTTATGTATATAATTATAAACATAAAAAATAATCAGATAATCCATATGATCAATTTTATAGAATTTTTTTTATTTTTACCTATGTTGATGTTTAGATTCTCTCATTCCATTACTTTCTACTTTAGATAAGTCCAAATTACTTCTTGGCATCTGAAAATTATGAAAAGAATTTAAATTAAGAAAATAATTTAGAGATCTGGCTGTTGAAAAATAATATCAATTATGAAGAAAAAAAAGAAGCGAAAAATACTTCAAGAACCGCTGGGGTATAAAGAGTTCCTGTTGAATAGTATTATATAGGATAAAAGAGGAGAAACATTTTTCAAAGAAACAGTAGGATCACAAGTAATTAGCATAGAGATATCCTGGCTTTAAGATGATATTCAAGATAGTCAGAGATCCTGGCTTGAGGTGGTTTCTCCTACACGAATAAAAGAAATTCCGATAATTTCTGGAAAACTTGGTAAGGCTCCGTGGAGTTGTTTACTACAACTAGTATGATGAGATTGAAAGAAAAAGGCAAATATTAAGGCGACAGTTCCCAGGAAAAACTTGGTTGGAAGTAGAGGCGGCGGATTGAAGGTAATTTTATACTAAAATATTGCTGCTTAAGCAATGAATGGCATCCCTGAACAATAAAGTAGTAAACAATTCCGAGTGATCAGCCGATGACCTCTTTAGCTGCATTAAATGTAGAAAACACAGAGAAATAGATTTAATCGAATTATAAGGGTTTGTATTATTTTATCATTATTATTGTTATTATTATTATTATTATTATTATTATTATTATTATTATTATTATTTGTCTGTGGGGAGGGACCAAACCCTACGCTATCCAAAGCCTCATTGGGCCCATATAGCTACCCCACGAAAAACAACAACAAACCGGGTCTAGAACAAATATCTAGACCCGGGACATCCATCTAAGATTCACCGCAGTCCGAACAAATCGGACAATAACCTTAAGAGGAAATAGCCTCTTCCACAGACATCCTGCTCGAACCAAAGATCCTCCTGAACCTAATCTCCTCACAACCATGACAATCTGTCATAACATGGATGGGTGTTTCCTCCTATGTCTCACAGACTCTATAAAATGAATCCGGCATGAGCCCTATTACGTAGAGATGTCTCCTTAAACCACAATGTCCAGTAAGGGATCCAACCAGATGCCTGAGAGAGTTCCGTGAAAGACACAGCAACTTCTCACTAATAGCCCTATCCGGACCCCCGATGAGCAGGGGTATGTATACGATTGTCCTTCTAGCGATAATTATCATGGTGGCTACTAGGAAAGAGGAATGGATTCTACAAGTGTAAAATGGAAATATAAAGTCAGAAATTATTGGAGGCTCTCATTTCGGTAAATGTTAGAAATGTCTGAACATAACCTTTTGCAACATTCTCTTTTATATTCTTCTTCTTCTTCTATCCTGGCTCTACAACTTTTATATTAAAAACTAATAACATCAGAATGCGTAGGCATTAACCGTAATGATCTTTCAGAAGGTACATGCTTAAGAAAAGAAATTACTAAGACTCCTGCGATCTAAAGATTCCCTTATTTTAGATAGGAATGGAAAGAAGGGGAAGAGGATTGCAGAGAACACGTTAAATTGGAAAATATAAGGTTGACTTGTACTAACATTATACTGATATTGTTTTTTAAACATCATTATGTCGGTTTTAAAACTAATCCTCATAAAACTTTCTGTTAATGTGACAATATAAAACTGTAATAGATAAATACTTTTTAATACTCAAATCATTTTAATGTTGAGCAAACTATAAAATATGGTGAGAAGGTGGAATTAAAAATTAAAGGTCAAATAATCCTTAAAAAAAAAAAAAAAAAAAAATGATGATTATAAAAAATTTAAAATGTATTTTCACTCACTTCACGTTTAATAGCACCAGCATAATCAGAAGCAGAAGATGACCTACGACTTGGTGCAGGCGGTGGGGGTTGTGGTCTCGGTGGTGGTTGAGGTGGAATACTTGGTGTGGTTAATTGAGGTTCTGATTTCCATGCTGAATGATGTCGCTCATAAAAAGAAAGCAATGCTTTCTTTTGTATGGCTTTCAATGAAGCATGATCAGTGATACCTCTTCCTGATCCGTTACCATTTCCTCTCTTATCAGCATCTGCGACACCAATCGGAGGTGGTCCAATTCTTGTCTGTGATGACTGGCGTTCTATTTCACAAATCCTCTCTGCTACAGACAACTTTGGCGGAGACCTTGAGGCCGAGTAAGGTTCGATTAGTTGCCTGTCACATAATTTTTTTTTTACAATTAATGAAAAATAAAAAATAGCAGTGTTTTTTATTGGATTAACATTAAACTTAAGTTATTTATAAATATATTTAATGATTGAAATAATAATAATGAAAAATATCCAAAGAAAAAACTTTCTTATTTGTTTTCAGAAGCACATTATTTATCTAGCAAGTGTCATCAAGTATTTATAATATAATGTGTTAGCTTCATCTGTGAGCTTCAATTAAAAATATATATATAAAAAAAAAATAGAAAATCTAATTTTAGTAATTCGAATTCCATGTTAATGTAAATGTTCCAGGACATCAACTACTTTGGAAGTGACCTTCACGTTTCAGTATAACTATCAATTTTATTACAGGTTTGGAATGCCGTCGTCTTTAAGCAAAGTTGTGTGTGTGTTCTAAATCGCTTCCCACTTTCAACAACAATTTTTTTTTTTCAAAATATAAATATATCTTTCCTAGTCAAATTTAAAAATAATTGTATTCTTTGTAAATGCTATTTAGAAATTCAAGAAACTCTATTTAACTATTTAACTAGTTCGTTAATTTCTGTGACCAATCTGTCTTGATTTATTTACTTTAAATCTTAATTTTTTTGGGGGATGTGGTCGGTCAATGAAATAAATTTTTTTTTTTTAGGACATATTTTAATGTGTTAATATATTCACTTCTCCAGGGCTACAATACAAAAGTTTGCAATTTCAAAGCGAAATCATTTTATAAGTGATTAAAATGTGAACAGTGATTACCTTAGAAATTATTTATACTAATTAGATACACAAAACTGACATATCAGTAAGAATATTCAAAAAGCGAAGCTTAAATTATTACAACAAGATCTAATTTGTTATAGGCGATATTTTTTTCAAGTAGACATAATATTACAAGAACTACAGAAAATTACATAATATTCTAAAATAAAAAAAATACAAAAAGTATTGTATTATTTTTTAAGGCTATAATAAGGCCACGAAAAATTATGAACTAAAGCAATTATTCGAAGAACCGGATATAGTTGCCCAAATAAATAAAAGAAGATGGATGTAGTAGGGTCATATGGGAAGAAAGCCTCAAGATAGGATTCCAAGAAAGCTTGGTAAGGAAAGCTGGGAGGTTCAAGAACGCGAGAACGCCCTCGCTTAGATGGTTGGGTCTTACAGCTAGATCTTCATCAGGTCGGCGTAAACAGGTGGCGCCGAAAGGCTGAAGACCATGACGAAGAGAGTAACTAATTGAGGAGGTCCACATCCTTCTCAAAGAACTGTTGCATCATACAGTAAGTAGGTAAGTAAGTATAAAATAACCAAAAATAGGGCAATTATAATAACTATTACTATCAGACTGTGCGACTTGGTGATATCACATTGTTTACCAAGATACACTGATGCAAAATTTAGAAAACTATTATGGTAGAAAATCTCAGATCAAAATTCTTTTTCTTTGGAATAGTACAGAATGCAGAACTTAAGGGTAGGATAGGTCTCTCTACTCGGCTACCGCCGCTGGTTAAATTCTAACGGGAGCCCTATGTTGAACCGAATCTCCTCGAAAGATTGCATGGAATGATATCCACAGTTTTCTGTTACAGTACCTTTCCAAATATTCTAAATAAGAGAGCCACTTAAAATTCTACGAATTGGCTAATGATAGACTACAGTTTTTTTTCATGGAAAAGAAAGGACTGGCTTCTAAGTTGAAAAAAAAAAATCTGTAAAACTAATAATCACTTTTATTAAGAAATTTTAAACTAAAGGTCATTAACTTAATTAATACTGAACTGCTGTAATGTGGGAACCAGTGAATAGAATGCATGAGTGTATCGGCCAATTAAGCCTAAACCTATTGGTTGCAACTGTCTATGTAAACATTTGTCCTTGGTTTGGTATTTTAAATTTATATTCCATTTATCAATCAAATTAAACTTTTTGTCAACTACATATAAATTATATTTCTTTTATGATCTGAATAATTGTGGAGAACGGCTGTACAAAAGCAAATCGGTTATCCGATATCTTTTTCTTTCTTTTTTAAATTTGCTTTCATATAAAAAGTATTCCATGTTATAAACTAATTTACTATATTCAACGGAGCCAGGGCACAAGTTCGAAACGAGGAATGGTTTGTTTAAATTCCTTCAGTATATCTTTACTTGCAGTTTAATACACATATAAGGAATATAACAAACGAATATGTTTGTTACTGGGCATCTGCCATATCATATAATACGCTTTAATTCATAATACAACTTGAGATAAAGCGAACGAAAAAATTCTAATTATTTTATTTTTTCTTTGATCAGAGAACAAAAGACCCTACAATAGCGAGTACACCATGTTTTTTTTTATAATTATCCTTTCTATAATCCTTAATTACTTTATGTTATGAAACTGATAAATTGTTGGTCTTTAATGAAAATATTCAACATATAAAATTATTTTAAAACGATTCAATTACCTTGGAGAAGTAGGTTCATATGTAGTAACTGGAAACAGTCGTCTCATTTGCGTATTGATATTATTATGTGGCGGCCAGGGATCTAAATATAGGACACTCTCCGAGTGATGTCGTTGTGGCATTGGTACTCTGGCTGAATGTGCAATATGTTGTGTATGGCCTGCAGTGCTGGAAACATCGGACAATGATCCATGCCATTTCAATGTTTCACTAGAAGAACCAGAACTGGCAGAGGAATCACGACCACCGCTACTTCCAATTCCACCAACTACAGAGGTTTCAACACTTTCTCTACGAAGTCTGAAAGAAGTAGATAAAATAAATAAATAAACTTTTTTTAAAGAAAAATTGCAATTTTAATGTGAAAACTAAAATGTTATTCAAGTAAGGTGAAATTATAGATGGAATGATGAGCTAGAAATATGCGTACGATTCAAAGCAAATTTTTAGGGATAACTCATAAATATTATCAACTAACTCATAAAAAATATCTCTACTCAATTACTATTACTAGTAATATTTTCGTACTAAAACCAGAGACAAGGCTTAGCACAAAGTGCCTTATACTACCCTAAGGGAAACACTGAAATCCCGAAATAAGGTACAAGTCACTCGCCTGCCATCAATTGTTTGTTAAGATATGTTTTTTTTTTGCAAAATAAAATATTTATTACAACTACATCAAGTTGCACAAGAAATGAAACAATTTTTCAAAATTTTCTTCATTACACTTCCTTTATCTCCTAGTTGAATCCGAGGCCGCTCCAGATCCCCCAGAAAGCCATACGGCTCACTTTTGGAACCTTGGATTTAGAGGATCAAGAGCATTCAGCATTGAGCAATATGGATTTGAAGATTGAAGATTAAAGTATACTTTTAGAACAAAAATTCAATGGATAAGAAATTTTAAACTCAATTTAAAAAAAAAAAATCTGGTGTGAAAAACGCCTACAACTTTCTCTTACTCCAGTTTTCAAAATTGTAATTGACAAACTTTATACTTAGAATAGAAAGTTTAATGAAATTCGTCGGTGTTTTTATGGAGAAAATCACAATAATTGAAAAAAACCTCAGTAAAAACAAACTTCCGGTTTCTTAATTTTCTTGAAACTCGGAATTTTGAACAACATATTTAATTCTAATTAATATTATTTAGATGACAGAATTGTGTAATAAACTGAATTAGCATTTTGGAGGAAACCGCAACCCCTCCCTCCCCCCAAAGTACCCTTAAATAAATTGTCCCGAAGAAATGTTTCAAGTAAAAGTTGTAGCTGTTTATATGTCTAGTTGATATACCAAGTTTAAGAAAATCGTTCTAGTCATTTTTGAGAATATCACAAAAAGTAAAAAAAACATTCAGTAAAGTAATACTTCCGATTGAGGAATTTTGACAGATATGGTATGATCGGATCCCATGGTGATACCTAAATGGATATCAAGTTCGAACTTTCTACGGTTTTTCGTTTTTGAGCTATGCTGTTCATATACATACATATATATATACACACACACACACACACACACACACACACACAC